>JBCEWB010281216.1:0-22700 GCA_039654565.1 Peronia peronii
GGGGGATCAGCGGGGAGGGAAGCGGGGGAGGAGAAAAGATGAGAGGAAGTTGGGGACGGAGGAAGGAAAGGGACAAAACTTAATACAAACTTTCAGAAATGAAGGGCAACAGATTGAGGAACATTGCGATTTGCCAAACTCTCAGCGAAGGCACAATGTTATGATAACAGGCAAGAGCTTCTACACTCATGCCCGAAAATACCACTATCCAATATCACTTCAGACATTCTTCAAGCATGAATAGTACTTTGAATTTTGATGTTCGTTGGAAAGCAGAGGTAAACCGTAATGATCTTAAAGAAAAATAATTATCTTAACAAAGCCAAAATTGTAGGCAATGGTGTGGAAGGGATTTGCCATTTGAATAAACATTACGATTTTTTATTATCTGTTGTCTTTATTATTTTAGTACTTCTATACCGGAGTTTTTGTGGCTTTCGTATTTCATGTTTGTTATTTAACCTGCCCACAATGACAAATGTTTATAATGTAGGCCTAACGTTACATTACAGTCTATAGAAAGGATATCCGTGACAAAAGGGAGTTGGAACTATAGATTTCTTAAACCACAGAAGTAGCCTACTATTCGTTTCTACAGTTTCTTCTTAGCTGCCAATTCGCTTCGATTGAAATTACACACAGCAAGAGACTGTGACTTACAAACTGACAAAAAACTATGACGCTTTATCGTGTTGTGTTGTTGGAAATCTGGTGTGAGTTGCCTCACTTAGGCTCTAGCCATGGCGTCCCTATCAACCAGAAAATTTCGTGCCTAAAAGATATGGCGACTGCGAAGGACACGATGTGTGATGTAATCCTGCCGGATGGTGCTTTTGTAATGGTTCAGTGCCGTAGTAATAGAGATTACATGAGTCAATGGTTGATTTGTATTTTCTGTGTTTACTCTGCGTTTTCTGAAATGGCATCGCTTTACATAATATTAAATTTTGTAAAGTGACACATAATTATTTGTAATTCATCAGGAAACGTGCATTATGATATATATTGTTTTGTACAATAATCTTGATGGAGACAGTTGTTTGAATATTAATGTCATGAAAATTATGTCAGTTCAAACTTGAGGAAGTTTAATGTCCATCCATTATTTTCATTCGTTCCCATATTTATATCTTTCAGATGTTAAGTTCTGCAATCACATATGGTTGTAAATATTCTCTTCATCATGTGGATAATTATTCTCTTTGATTTTCAATGTCCATTTCCAAGTTGGGAGATAATTGTCACTAGAAAAAAGCCTTCACTGATCACATTGCATTGTATTGCATTACATCGTTATCACATATCATATCAAATATTATGTCACCTGTCAGCGACGGCATTGTTCGAATTTAAAGATGAGCACAATATGTATCATATATCATCAATATGTGAATCACGAGTATCCTTACATAGTTTTGTTCTCTTATCAGCATAATTATTATTTGCAATGCGTTTGTACATATTTATATTTTCTAATGTCAATCAATCGTTGTAGCCCTTGTATATGGAAACAAAAGTAAGTTCAGATGTTTCATTGTATATTTTGTCGCGCAAAAGGCTGTACTCATTAGGTATTGTAAAAGTTTAGTTGTGCAGCCCCACTACAGATGATGATATGACAAGCAGATAATTATATTATGTTACCTTTATAGACATATCACCTGTCTCCAGAATTATCCCGCGACTGGAACTTACAAGTGACTGTCACACATAGGCTTTCCTAAAGTTCTCAGTGCTAATAAACATCACACCATGTCTGTTGGTAGAAAAACACTCATGATAGATCAAACTTGATTCTTTTATCGGCCAAGTCCCTGCCATAACATACGATTATTATCACCAAAGTGGCTGTAGCTCGGTAGCCGTATTGGATTCCGATCACTCTCTGATCGAAATTTACACCTTACCATTATCTACGAGATGTGAGACCATCATACTAATCTTACACGATTCACGCAGTAGTTGAACTGACTTGATCCAGCAGAGGGGGGTTTTCTCTGCTTGTTTCACAAATAAAAGACATTGATCTACATGTCGAGTTTCTCTGAGGAAATTGAAACTCCTGATAATATCACGGTGCGCTAGATGCCAAAGCAGTAATAAAAGTTCTAAAAGAGACTTGGATTGTGGATTAAAACCATGATAAACTTGGAGAGATCCCCAGTTAAAGTATTTACTTAATTGATTTATGAAAACCACACACGGCTAAGGGAGATATAATTATGGCGTTTATCTTGTTCTCTCGGTGTAGTTCTAACACTGAATTTAGCATAATATATAACTGTTTCGAACATCTTAAAGATGCAATTTTGATAACTCATCTCCAGAATATTAATCTAATCACTATATTGCTTGCCTTGAGCATTTCTTGCGTCTGGTTTTAAAACTTATAGAGTCATGCAAAGGCCTAAGTATAATCCTAATCTACCTCAACACAACTTTCGATTGCAATAAATACACTGTCACGTTAGGGTCAGTCCTGTTTCTCAAACCTTCGATAGATCTCGTTTTTATCTTTCAAGGACAGTAAAACGCCATAGCATATAATTATATATGGAATACAGTATTTCGTATCTATAACAATGTATAAGCCTATTAGTATCCAAATGATTAGTCTCTGACCGTGCGGTGTTTAACTGCAATATAGGATTGTATTCAAGTTTATGATTTGATTTGATTTCTTTACGACAAATGTCTGTACATATTCATATTCACTGTGTACATGTTTTGTTGTTGTTGTTGTTGTTTTTCATCCAGATTACCATTTTTGGATATACGCTTTCAACGGGTATTTTTTGCTAAAACGTGAAATACCGGCAGATGTTATAGTTATACTTTACCATTTTTTTTTTATTGTTATTGAAATGGAAAACTGCTAAAACTTATTGACTTGCAATTAACTGATGAACAACAAAATGTATGAATTTTATACTTGTATTGTTTTTTAGCTTGCAAGGCACATAAAAGGCGATATATTATATTATTTAGTTTCTTAAGGAAAGTGTTGTCGTGTGAATTGTAACAGTGTGTGTCCTTTTTTTTTTTTTTTCTTTTTCTTTTAATCTTTAGTTTTAGTTGCTTTTTTTAAAAATTATTATTTAAAATCATTTGTAAAATTGTATCTAAATTATGACCATCTGAAATATCCTACCTCTTGATGATTTTGAAAATCATTTATTGAGTGGTTTCATTACATTTACAGATTTGATTATTGTATTTATTTTTAATCAGTCATTGATTAACGATTTGTTGTACTTTTTTTCCCTCATGAACGTTTTAACACAAAAAGTCCAGAACTATGGTATATTTGAAACTGATGTCATATGCATACGATCAATATGCTGACTTCGGATATGTCAAAGACTTCAAGACTACTACACATGTCGTTTGCTTCCACAAAAACCAAACAAGTCTTGAAAAATTGATGTTTGTCATGCTTTAAATACGACACAATTAGCTTTGTAAGGTAAGGTTTTCATCAGATTATATGAATGTACATAATGAAAACTTAATGTTACCGATAATTTAAAACGTTTAGTTTTCGTTTTTCTCTCATCATTCCTGTTAGTCCTGACATTTTATGCCCAGTTCATACTCTGTCTGTTCTTATTATCTCCCCCCCCCCCCTTTTTTTTTTTCTTTTTCTTTATATGGCATTGTACGAGTTCAATTTTTCAGCTCTATTAACAAAAGAAGATGGAACAAGCAGATAAAAATACTATAGTTATTATAAACCTGTAACATGTCTCGATTAATGTCACATAATTTCACTCGTGTCAATTCAATTGACTTTGATTGTAAGTGACAATGTTTAGTAATGCGTTCCGTAATTCCAACAAAATATAATTAACATCTGAACACAGACACCTCTTTCCCTTTTCCTTCGAATCTCCAGCTAACTCTTATCCCCCTCGCCTTCCCTCCCCGCTCCCCCTTCCTTACCTTGTCTCTCCCACCTTTCAAAATGTTTTGAAGCATTATCAATGTCGATCTTGTGTAATGAATGTAAATGTAGACCTACCCTACAAGATCACCGTCAGCAGATGGCGGAGACACGAGCTTTAGAACGTAACATAACCGTGAGTAAAATAGAAGCGAGACAACCCTATATGCTATTCCCAAAGTTTCTAACAAATTGCCTCCCCTGTATGTTGTTGCTCTATGTCCTTGGAACTTGTTCATGACCCTATAAATATTCTACTTATTGTGTAGTAAACGCATCTTTCTATATACATTTATACAGATAAACAAGTTCACGATTACGAGATTGGCAGACTTGAATAACATAATGATACCTCAATTATTGATATGATCATGATTATATTTGATTCATTTGTATCTGCGAGTTTGTACTTAAAATAATATATATGTCTTTAGTTAGAAGTGACCGTGCTTATTGTGGTTGCTATTGTCATTGGTGATTTTTTTTTAGTTTTGTTGCGGTTTTGTCACCAGTTTAAATTCTTTTTACAGCTCACATGCAGACAGAGGTTGGAGGAGCTAAAACATTTAGCAACATCATATTATGGACAATGATGATCATTGTGTTAAAAGGCAGGTAGCTAAACAAGCCCTTCGTGTTGAGAAAGGCTTATGAGTCAAACACTTTGAAGTAGTATCGTCCAAATATTCATCTACGGAATACAATTGCATTGAATCAGTACAGTTTTTCTATAATGTAAGAGACACTTGAGAAAGAGAATAGCTGAAGTCCCCTTATAGAATAGTACATATAATTTCTTTCTCATGTCCAACGTATGAGAATTACATGCACGAAGGGATTTTTTAATCACATTTCCAACAAAGAGAACATCATGTGTCCTATGAATTGATCTTCTGTTATACAGGCCTACTCTTTGTACGAAGGAAGTGAGAAAACCACATTGAATGGGGTGGAAATGGTCCTTGAAATTCATCTTTCCCACAAGAATTTGCTCCAAGATTTAAGTGCAGAAATACAAAAATATATTCATCGCCACAGACTTTTGAGCTGCAGACTTCGAGACACCCCAGTCACTCTATGGTGTTGCTGTCAAAGTCAGTTGCTGCTTTGCTCATTATACGTCTATACGGGGATGTATGACGAAGCTTGGGCACCCAGAACATCTTCGAATAACATTTATGCATAAACTCTTTCACATATTTGCTTACGGTCCTAAATATGCCTCAAGAATGATAAAATACATGACATATGTCAACAAACCTAGGAACTATTCATCCGTTTTTGAATGCAGTTGAAATGAATTTATATAGGAAAAATTTCTCACCCCTTGTCATGAGTGTTTGTACACCCATATATAAACAGCTGAGATTTATAAAGCCAAAGATGGAAGTGTGTGGTCTAAAACTGCTCCCCCACCAGCACGAACACCAGCAAGTAACATCTTCAGACCACCAATCAGACAAATCACTAATCCAAGTATATAAACTGTAGGTGCCGCCTGCAAACGTTTCATCAACTCCCGGATGATAGATAGGAGAAAAAAGAAGAAAAAGTCTGAAGGATTTATGGGATGCCTCATCCATATGGGGGCCTCGCAGGTAACCACTCTCTAACCACAGTGATATGGAACAAAACAGATGGTAACCACTTGGTACAGGCTTGCTTCAGTCAACAGAGGTTTTTGCAGATCAACAATCACCCGAGGTTTGACGACAAGGACACAAGGACTGCACGACATGCAAGAGATAAAAGGGAATCTATTCCACCCTTCCCCTAGACAGCAGAGATATTTTGAAGTTAACCATAAAACTGCCAGAGGATATAGAGTGCTAATGGTTTGACATTTGAGATGTGACACGATGAAATCATACGTTTGTCAAACTGAGAAATCACGATTTTCTCAAAAGTAAATGAATTTTTAACGCATTTTTTTTTCTTCACAAAACCTGTCTACGTCCATGTAAACATGTATTTCAGAGTTAAATTTGCTGAAATATATTGAGTAAAAGTCCAGAAATTATAATTTAGTGACATGACCTAATTACAGATTTTAGTAAGGATTTACAAAAGTGATCAGCCATTTTTCCCTTAAATTCAGTAGCAGCAGGAGGTCTCTCCCACCGTCTTTTTATTGTCAATATCCCAATTTCTACTGAAGGTAGAACAAAGATTTTGTCACCAACAGAAGGGAATGAACATTAAGCTTTACAGGGACACCAAGAATTAATATGCTTTAAAAAAAAAAACTGACCAGCGTCTCATTTCATCGTGTCGCATTTTATTTATCCATCCTCAAGGATCCCTTTTTCTGATCCTTCCTGTGCAGTCATTCACAATATCGGAGTATTATTTTTTTTACTTGAATAGTTAACAAATTCCTTACATTTGCAAAACAACTATTCAGCATTTCTGAGTTATATATTAAAAATAAAATAAAATACTGATGTAATTTTAGTTTCCCTGTTTATGACTTGTGTTTTTCAATATTTTTCAAATTTCATATCTATATTGTAACATAATATCCTTAGTATTTTGGTAAATGTAATTAAAATTCATAAATTCCCTTTTACAGCTGAAAAAAATTAATATTGAAGAAGTAAGTTCAGGTTGTTGTTGGTTCAGCCCTCTATTACAGCTTTCTCTTATGACCCTTTGGGAAAAAATGATTGCCCAGTCCTGAAAAAGAAATGTAGGCCTAGTCCCTTTGAAATCCACTGCTGATAAGTAATTGAATATTTTCATTCATGAAGTCTTCTCCATGATAACTTCAATTGTTAATTTTTGAACCTCGGACAATGGCAGTCATGAGATCATGAGGTCACAAACATGAGATCACAAAAAGAGAGACTGTAAGTTTATCACGACATCGCAAGTAGTAGTTTGTAACAGTTTAAAGCCACATACAGGGTGCCCTAAAATGTAATATGAGCTTATGTCTTCCCGATCCTTTATCCAGTTTTTAGAGATAAAGAGCATGAGGTCATTGTTAGGTCTCTTCATCATCTGCCCATCTACACTTATGATTAGGTTATGGATGAGGAGGGAGGTACGATTATGTTTTCAGCATACAATGAAGATATGGAAATGAGACTTAGGTCTGCCTTTTATATTAAAACAATATAGACTTGAGGAACATGCAAGATATTGTAGTCTGAGAACGCTTCTTTTATTAAAATGTATCTCCCGCCAAACAACTTCAGACAGTGACAGGGTGGGGATAAGGGGTTTAAGTTAGGGAAAAGGAGGCGGGGGTGAAGAGCGAAGCAAACAAATGTGTATATTATCTTCAGTAACTGGGATACTTCAACTTAATCAGTTGCATGTATTATCATCATATTGACATAATTTATTTCAACCTAAAGGTTCACATGTATGCCATTTTGTCGATGCGCAAGTCTCGTAAAAATACTGTGTTAAACGTTCAAATCGCATCGCAGATAGTCCTGTGGAAAGGATCATTGACATGGAAATTCACGTTCACATTACATTCATCATGTATTTGATTAAAGCTAATGAAGAAAAAACAACACGAGTCTTTGGCTTTTGATCTATTTATATGACTCGTGTTTTGTGATGTGTTTGTTTTGAATTGAGTTAATTGTGGTGTGTTCATCTGAGAATCTTTCATTTGGTCTCTGCCATTGCATGTTGTGGTGAAGTCGATCGTGAATGCTCAAGAACGCTCCATTGTACACTAACAACCCAGTAAGTGACGTTAGTTGAATAGATGACAGAATAGGATATGATCCTTTCTTTCCTTCTTCATATAATGTTATTATGACGCTTTTCATTTAGAACAAAGTGATAGCAGCATCCAATCGCTATGCTGAATTTCCCAATACAGATTTTAATTACTATCCCGACTAATTACTGCCTGCTTTTGAAATTTGAACTTCGTAATTATTTTATGTTTTAAATCTCTAAGATGCCCTCGACTTTATCTTCTCCGGGCATTCTATTTTGATGGAAATGTCCACATTATGTAACGAAAGATGTTGGATCTAGATATTTTTCAATCTTACAAGTTCTCTAACACAGTTAACTACATGTAGCTCCATTTAAAATTCCAAAGGGCTCTCGTTGCTAGCCTGGTTGGATTGTGTAACCTACAGAAATCTTTTCCGATACAATCAGCCATTTTAGATTATGAAGGAAAAGTTTTTATTCTGATGATGATTATGACAATGATGGTGATGGATGTGGTTGCCCTAATGAAGAGCCCAGAGAGCTCGAAAATTTGGCTCTCCGTCAATTTAGTCAATTTTTCAGCCTATTAATTCTTCAGATTTGTTGTCTGTTTATTTTAATGCGAAAGATTAGAAGATGACAACCTGCATTTTTTTTTCCTGGTTTCTTGGGTAGGGAAGCCCGGCGTCTAGCTTTTTGGACCACAGCGAATATATTTCGGAGGTCCCCTGTGTACGTCACATAGATCAAAGAACTCTTGGCAGTTAAAATTCGAATGAAGAGTAAGCGGAGACGCCGCTATCCGAACAAAATTTCGAAATTCCAAATTTCTACCCACAAAAAAATCTTTTAACTAAAATCGGACACGCACTTAAAGCCGAGATAGTCGAGATACTCTTACTTTCTGAAGATTGAAAGGCTACATTATAATAAAAAGAATTCATTGCTGACCATTGCTATGTCACCCTTCCTTTATGCCTTTCAGACGCATCTGTGGCATGTCAGTCACTACCGAGCCCCTGTTACTACGACTATCGTGATCAGCAACTCAAGACAAATGCCTGGTTTTTATCTACAGAGCTCGTCACAGTAAACTAGGATAATGTCTAAGCGTTTACTTTGCGACCATAGGCGATCTAGCGTTTCAATAAATGTTCCAATAACCTAACAAACATACAAACTGTTGATTTATTGTATGCAAAATAGATATTGGCGGACCTAGATTATGGGATTTTAATGCAGACTGTTAGTAGGACTCTCTCAATCTGTCTGTCTGTTTGTCGGCCTCTTTATCTCTATCTCTTTCTCTTTCGCCTCTCTCTCTCTCTCTGTCAGTCTTTCTGTCTCTCTCTCTGTCTTTCACACACACACACTCTCTCTCTCTCCCTCCCTCCCTCCCTCCCTCTCTCGGACACGTTTTTGTTGTTCATACAGTCACAAAAGTTTGCACAAAGACACAACACCAATTTAATTCGGGTGTCGTCTGGGATTATGGGCTTTCCGTTTCAACTTCCCTGGTTTCTTAGCAATAATTGCAACTGCGTATAGACTAGACTAGACAAGGCCTAAAAACAATAGTAAGACGACGATGATTGAAATACTATAACTATAAGGAAAATGTAAAAGTTATAACTACAGTCATCAAAACTTTTTAAACTTAATGCGATGGCATCTTCTTATTCATCCTCTTCATGTGTTGCAGAAGACGATATAGAAACACAGGAACGACCAAAATGATGATGCTTGTAGCGGTAATCGCGGCGACATTGATCTTGATGCTGGCGCTGATGATGGTCATTACCGATACCGTCATGAGGATGCTGAGGATGATGGAGACAATGACCCAGAACATGAACATGAAAGAAAGTGACGAAGACAAGCAACTGGGAGACGAAACAGACACCGATGAAAAAGATTCAGACGACTCAGACACAGACTCCGATTCAGAGGAAGAAGAACTGAAAAAAGAGAAAGATGGAGACTGCGTTTTCCACCTGAGAATCAGTGTAGCTAATTCCTCGGCTCAGAGCCCCGTACAGAGACTCACCAGCGTCCAGCTGTCGGATAACATGAATAGATGCATTAGCCATGGAGTTCTGAATACGTCTAGTTCATGTGTTCACCATACCGACGTCTATAGGCCTACATATACAAAAGACTATCCTTATGCAAAGGACTATACAAAGGTTTGAATTACAAGCCAACGAGGTTAATATTTAGGAATATTAAGGCGTTTTTAAAAATGTGTACAGATCAGAGAGAAGAATTTTGAAGATTATAACTTTTAGCCTATAAACGTCAAAGAGACTGTGCTCAAGAACGTTTAGTTCTTTTTTTGTTGATTTATTTGTTTCCTTGTTTGTTTCTAAGACCTGTAAAAATTATCGAGCTCGTTTTCACCGATGACTACCTCTCTTTTTTAATATTTCATGTAACCTGGAAAAGTGGACGACATTGTAGGGTAACTAAAACATCTTTTGTTTTTGTCTGTTTTTGTGAGGTTTGTGTGTGTTTTTTTTTTCTTTATTTGTTTTTGTTTATTTACCCGTGTGTATGTTGTGTAATCTTCTGGCTTCTCATAAAAAGTAAAAACCAGCAAGATGTTGTGCAAGGATTTTTTAAAAATTGATTTCTTTGGTTTTTTTTGTTTTTTTTTTTTTTTGTTTTTTTTTTTTTAGCATCAGCAAGATTAAGCTGAAAATATTTGTAAACTTTTAAAAGAGAAATATGTGAAAATCAACTAGATGATGTCCACATATTATTTTAACATTTTAAATTTGTAAAATTTACTTTGAGAAGGCTGTATTCAATGACATGACGCTCAAAACTTTTCCGATTAGAAAATGAAAAGAAAATGTGTGAATGGGTTGACATTTACAAGCTAGCAGTATGTCGCTGTGTGGGCTATGAGAGTGATGTATGTAAAGTAAGAAAAATTCTTCTGTGGCCTCTACAATATCAGCCCTCCGAGTGAACAGTTTCGGTTTCGCTCTGTGACAGTAATAGAATCACCTTGTTCCCAATGCTACAACCGTCCTCTTCTTTCCTGATTGGATATATTAGCCAGAAACCAGTGACCAGTATTTGTATATTTTTTGATTCTTCAATTTTTGACTGAGAGTAATTGAGATTTGAGAGTGCGTATGTCACGTATGTATGAGTGCGTGTGTGTGCGCGCGCTCCCTCGCGCATGCAGTGTATATAGTCTTAGGTGTCACTTGGGGAAGGGGGGGGGGTGAAATAATCTCAGACGGCAATGATATAAAAGAAAGAAAGAACGAGAGAAAGAAAGAATTAGAAAGTAAGAATGAATGAATGAACAAAAGAAAGAAGGAAGGAAAGAAAGAAAGAAAGAAAGAAAGAAAGAAAGAAAGAAAGAAAGAAAAAGTAGACGAGGTGGAAAATTGTGAACAAAGAGGAAGCACAACAGAATGACACTGGACTAAAGATATAAGGTAGAACAGAAAACAGAGAATACATGAAGAAATGATTGTGATGATGATGATAATCTGATCACGACTGCTAACAAGAGTTAGGGTTGTTACAGCAAAATGACTAACAGAGAAAGAGGCATCCATGCAGGAAGGCAATGCTGAGCATGTAGACCACTAATTAACTGAATGTAGCATATCATGTATGTTGGCAAAGTTGATGGGCTCGAGATCTTAGAGAAGATGAAAATAAAATAAGCCATAGAAACACCAGCTGGAATCTGCTTGAATTTGTTTGTTTCTGTCCTTTGTATTTAATGTTGTGGTGATGGTTTGGTCTTCTTGTTGTTGGTGGTGATGATGTTGAGAATATTCTTGTTATTGCTGCTGTTTCTGTTTATCCTGTTGTTCTGTTGTTGTTGTTGTTGTTGCTGCTGCTGCTGCTGGTGGTGGTGGTGGTGGTGGTGGTGGTAGTTTTCTTTTCCTCTTTCTTCTTCTTTTCCTCCATCTTCTTCTTCTTTTGATTTGCATTTGCTGTTTCAGTCTGTGACAATAATATCTGATAGGTCAGTTGCCGTCAGCAGTAACACAAATTATGTATTAATATTCAGAAAAGGGGCTTAAACGCTCTTGTACGATTAGACTTTGGGCCTAGATTAGTGACAGGAGGGAACTCGCTAAAAAGTGTACGACATGGTGAGAATTTGTCTTTCATCTGTGTTTCATTCATATTGTGCATAAGATCCTAGAGGCCAGCGCAGTCAATCGCGATGGCGATTTTGCTAAGATCATCCTCTAAAGTGTCCGTTTTCTTCGCCGACATGAGTGTTGAATAAGCCATGCCTTAGCCTTAGAACAGATAGTGATAATGCTCAGCCGTTAACTGTAATCTTCACTCAGCACGAAATCTTTATTCTTATATCCATATTGATTGAAATAGAAATTACGAGAATGAATGAAGTTCAAAGGGTCGAGTTAATTCAGTTGGAATTGAGTCATCAAAGTTGGTTGATCACAGAAACATAAAACATTCCTCAAAGATTCTGAGTTCTTCTGTGATCAAATGAAGAGAGCTATTCATGTGCACCTGTTTCAATAATTCTGTCATGACGAGAGAATCATTAGCAATTGTAGTGTCCAAGTGGCTATTTAGCATACTCCGCAATCAATGCATAGAACTGCTTTCTTTGTGTGAGAGAAAGGCAAAGAATGAGGCAGCGAGAAAATCTTGCTACTTTCCATATTTTTCATTTAGCGTTCTTCTCAAGTAAAGTTGTTGACTAATTCGTTCACTTCGACTAACCGCCTACAGAGTCTAGCTTCATCTTAGATCTTACAAAACCATTGTTTCACATTTAAGTGATCCTTTTCCAGCCTTTACAAATGAAGATAATTATCATAAACATTAATAGGACAGAGGATTTTTTGGGGTTCGAACAGTCATAGATATGGAGTGGCAAATAAAATACCCGTCAACTTTTAGTCACAACAGAAGTGGCCTCGACAGGTGTTATAATTAATTTTAGCACCGATAGTATCAGCTAAAATAATGTGACCAATTTCTCGATCCTTCTTTCAAATATTAATTTCACATTTAATTTATCCTTCTTTCTTTTCACAATATAATCCCATCCAACCTCCGTCAGCCAACCTCGCCGCTGTTCCTCTTTATTGATTTATCTCCCTCTCTCCGTTCTTTTTTCATCTATTCCGCCCCTTTCTCTTTTTACCCCCCCCTCCCCCCCCTCCCTCCCCTCTCTCTCTCTCTCTCTCTCTCCCTCTCTCTCCGAAGTGACAGCTACAGTCATCGATAATTATACCGTACATTTATCAGTTACAGTACAGCATATCTGTGGCTCAGTAGGTGACGAGGGCGACAGCAACGCGAAGTGATGGCGACAGTGTGGGAGTGTTAGCTAGGGGACAGGTGGGTGCGGAAGGAGTGGGGGGGGGGGGGGGGATACGACAATGATACATGTCTTGGCATAAATCTATATTCGTTCTTCTTCTTCCATATCATTTTCCCGATACTTATCCTCTACATTTTTCAGTCCCCAAAAATGTCATTCATCATGAATCATTCATTGAATGTCAATTCGTCGTGAGTAACAATTTAATGGCGTGGTAACATTAATAAGGCACCGCAAAATGTCGTAAATGTAATAAACGATATATGTCCATAATATTGTACATGTTATGACTGGAAAAGGAATGTTATAATTTTTAGGCACTTTTGCTGCAGTATATATATTGTTTTGATGTAACTAGTCAAATTATTTTACGACTTTAACAGAAACCGGATATGACCTTTATACTCGTGACCGCATCAGGAAATGGTGAATAACAACGATTGAAGTTTGTTGTCGGCCTATGATGTGTCAGAATCGAAGGCACCTGTAGTCACGTGCATATGTTTTTATCCTAGACTGGCTACAGTGTTGAATTGGGATTATTGATTTTGTCCAGTATGATGAATATGAGCTCACCTGATGCTGATGAACCACAGCTTTTCACTTTCAATGAGGATGTAAACAATCCGAATCATAACGCTGCAACAATACCAAATCCTCAATCAGCTGACTCCTACCAACTGAACAATGATATTCATGTTTCGTTCGCACCACAAGTTCACAATCATACTCATAGATCAGACAGAGATGGCCATTCAAGTCATAAGCATCCGAGATCACCAACAAGAGGCACTGGACTGGGAGTCAAAGAAAACTCTCCATTGTTGGGACCAAAATCAGATGTAGATCATTCAGGTGCTTGGAATGCCTTTCCAGATGATCCCCAATTTGAGGAAATTGTATTGCAAGCGGAAATGGCAATAGAATCTAGCATATTTCCAGAGCGTATATATCAAGGGTCAAGTGGAAGTTACTTTGTGAAAGATGACCAAAAGGTAAGTAACACTGAACTGAAGTGACATTGAAAAACAGTTCTCATCACTATCACGAATCATGGTGAGGTATTTTGATGTTGTTCACATGTCCAAGGAGTCATCACTCACAGATGGGTTTGTTTATCTGGTACAGACATGTCTGAATGATCATCATTCCTCAAGGCCTGCCTGCCATGCACACATCATTTACACAAATCAACATTGAGTGAAAATCCCTCGGTCATGTGATTGACATCAAAATACATGTGCCATAATTATTCAGTATAAACCTGTTTTAGATCTAGTGGCTAATGTAATAATTTGAACATGTCACTTTTTTCTTTTGCATGTCATGACATCAGGTTTTACACTGGATCAATGTGTTAAGCAGTTCGTGCGCATATACGCATGTTATTTTGTCTCATCTCATCTTCTACAGATGGGCACTTTAGCAAAAGTGGTGATCAAGTCAGTCTTTATCTCCAAGATGAGTAAGTTCATGAATTCTGTGTTGGGAAAAAGTTCTTGTCAAACACATCATTCAAGCAAACAAGGACCACTGTTCGTATATATACACTATAATGTAAGCATTTCAAGGATCTAGAACACTTCATCATTAACTCGTAAACACAATAGTCAGCTCATGTTGTCCTGAGGAACAAAGAGATTGAAAAGTTTCTGTCAAAGATTGAACCAGACTCTTGACTAAGGGTTAGTAATCAACTGAAGATATTGTATACTGCTGCACTATTATCTTGCTGTGCTTTAAAGTTTGCTACAGGAGGATGTTTTGGGGGTAGACCGAGGCTGCCTAGCCTATAGTGTTGAATTGAAATTATTGACTTTGTTGAATATATGATTGGTGGGGGGAAGGGGGGGAGGGGGGAGGGCTTGCTTATAAAAAGTGTGGAAAGGTGAAAAGCATGTGGAAGGGATAAGAGACTGTGACAGAACAGTAAGTCATGATCTTTGTCTGTTCTATACATCATCACCTTCAAGACATTAAAGAGATTGTAAAATGTTTTCTTTGTATGTGGATTTATTATATAACTTCACAATCGACAAAAGATGAAAATAGGATCACTAGAAAACCTCATGTCATGAGTGTCACAAAATATTTAAAGAGATGTAGCTCATTTGATAAAGGACTCCAGGATTTGATTTAATTTTGCAAGAACAGATTTACTTTGCTGGAACCAGACATACAGTACATTTGAAATTTTATCGACGCCAACAGACCTCTGTGAAGTTTTCATTTTGTTTCTAAGGTTTTATAAACATTGTCAAAATGATAGGTGGTTTCCTGTTTTTTTTTTTTAAACACATTTTATCTTCATGGAGAGAGAAAGTACAATGCTATTGGGAAGCTGACTCAAAACTAATTTTTCTGATTCTAAATTGGTTTGTGAAAGTTATTCAACTTTTGAAACATTTACTGTCAGAAAACTCCAGTTGCCTCCATATTTCCATCCATGGTCTAATACTCAATAGTCACTGTCGTTAATATTCAAAAAGTAGAGTGTTAAACTATCACAAAGAACTTAAAGAGCAGTACAGTAGCAATGTGCAGTTATTGTTTTTCTAACTGGTGTCTCCATTTTTGGTTTCAGTCTGCAAGTTCATTTTCCACCAGAAAGATAAGTGCAAACTAAGAAAGGAGATAATCTTTTCCATGAATATTCCATGTGAAATTCTTTAAATGTAAGCAGATTAAGATAAATACCGCTCCATGTTATTAGAATCATATAGATCTAGTAGATGCAGGTTATGGTAATATACAAGAGGATAAATCTGTCTTATGTCTTTGATTTGCCTAAAGGTAAGTCAATATGTGAAAAAATAGTAATGTTCAGGATCATGTTTGCCTTTCACCTTGTTAATGATTTCAGTTACTTGAGTGCTCCAACATAAAATGTGAAATATACATGGATATAATGATTTTATCACACATATGAATGAAATGTTTGCTCTTACCCATTTTAGTGGATTATTGCTTCAAAGAGACACAATGTACATACTATGATGTTGAGGGAAAAAGATCTCAGGATCTCAAATTACTGAAAGCAATCAGAATTATTACATATTATTTAACTCATATTTAGAGCCAAAGAATCAAATTGATAAGAGAGAGGCCTGAGTAAATAACTGAGAATATTATATATATTTTGTCAGATTATGAACAGCTGTGAAAAAAACGGGTTCAAAATATTACATACCTTGTTTGTGTAAATCAGGTTTTACTGAGAACTGCAGTGACTAAAAATTTTTGGATACTGCTCTGACAGTCTATCCAAACCTACAAAAATAAGGAATGCTAAATGTGATTCCTTAAAGGAGGGGGACGGGTCCTGAAATTGAGTTTTTGCTAAAAAAATTCATTTTGGGGCTTTTATTTGCTCTTGAAAGTTATGTCTTATTGCGAATACAAAAATGGTATAAACAAGTTGATCTATCCATTCTAAGGCCTTGAAAGGATGGTCATTCAATGGTTGACCAGTACCTCTAATAGGCAGTTCCTGGCTCAGTCTGGGCTCGATATTCAATGATAGATCGACAATATTTCGCTTTGTAGGCAAATGGTGCAGAAAAGACTTGATTATGCTGTCTGCCACCAATGTCAGGAGCTCCAGTGCCTGAAATAGACACTGGTGAACCACTGGAGATGCTGACCACACCGAAAATCAGTGAAAATTTTCACCAGAATCTCTAAAATGAAGTTCCCACGGCCTAATGAGGGCATATTTTGGCCCATTTCTGCTGTTTCAGAGCACAGTAGTGCTCTGTCTGTCACATCAAGGGTCAAGACACTTTTATTTCTGACCAAAGAAGACGTGGCGGCCATATATAGGCTTCCCAGGACCCTGAAACTTCTCCATGGCAGGCTGTTAGTGATAGGGGTAAGGGAGCAAAAAGGGATAAAAAAAAATATGGCAGATGCCCAGTAAAAGGCAAAATAAGTCATAGAAAACACTGAAACTTTAGAACATGAAACAATTATAGTTTGAAAGCCCGATATAAAGGCTTCTTTTGAGTATTTTTCTCATTGAAAATACTTTAATAACGTTTTTCTCAAAATGACGTTTTTCAGCACAAATGTGCTATCTTGTTTCTTACTTGTGGACTGATTATCATGAAATTTGGCATGAATACAGAACAAAACAGGTAAATTATGTCAGGAAGGATTTTTGATATTGTTTTAAGTTATTGAGAAATTTGAGATTTTGGGGTCAAATTTTCAAAAAATCCAGGATCTTTTTACATACTACCTTTAAAAAATTGTAGGAAAACATCTAAGCATTTTATCAAATATCTGGCATGAGAAAATTTAGACATTGAATGGTAAAATGTATACACAAAATTACAAGCAAATCGGTGGAAAAGTTCAGAGCCTATCGAAGGTTCAAGTTATGCATTATTGGGAAGCAAGATCCAAGATTGCGGCCGTTGCCATGGCAACCATGAGTGATTTCAAATTTTTTTCGATGGTTTTCCTCTATTTTGAGCATGCCAAAACCAGTGGTAATGAATAAAATCATCTCTCCCTAGCAGTTTCCAAAATGACTCCCAGGACCCCCCCCCCCTTAAGTACCAACTGAATGGTTTCAAAGACATCAAAGCAAAAGATCACTTAGTTTACACTAGATAACGAAAACACCCCTTGGCTAATGGTTAAATACTAAAACAGTTTCTACATCATTCATTGAAGATTAGCAGTATATTTACATGTGGGATTCATGTGAAGCAGATGATGTTTTGTGGGATCAGTTCAGCTGATGTCACAATCAGAATGTGCTTCATGTTTTGTTGTTGTTATTGTTTTTTTATGTTGTATATCATTACTTTATCTGATGTATTGCATACTCATGGTGTGCTGTTAGTAATGCAGTGAAGACTATTAAGAACTCAGGCTTTGAGAGGAGATGTCGCAATTGTAATATTACCAGTGCCACTCAGCAACTATCTCCATAAAGTTAAAATAGCTGCAAGAAGTATTTGTATAAAATTTATAAGATCTAATATTCTATTTAGATGCAAGAGGGAACCTTCAGAAAGCCATTTCCGTCCCAGATAGTGAGGCATTTATAAATGGGGATTGTTTATCAAGCAGCTCAGTACTCCCTTCGCCAGACACAAGGACTGTTGAACAGATTTCGTAACAAAGGAAAAAATCACTTGAGCATTTTTAGTTTAGGGAAATCTCTCAGTCATGTGACCAATTTTGAAATACCTCGTGGGGCTGGTGAAAAATAATTCCTTGTTGGAAAGAGATGCACTGAAGTCAAATTAACACTGATAAAAACTGATTTTTGTACATTTGGTTCCAGATGATACGTCTTAATGTGTTATGTTTTGAGAAATGAACAGATTGTTATTTACGATTTATCTGTTTTATGTTATCCATCTCAATGTAATATAAAAACTATGTTCATGTGGAGAGTAAATCATTAATTCATATTGTAGGTAGACTGTCAGCAACACAATTTAATAAGAGGGAGTAAATGGACAAAATAAAACTTCCATATCATCCCAAGGAATCTATAAAATACTCATGTCAGTCATTAAATTCAATTTCCACGGGGCGGTAGTTTGTTTCCTGCCTTGGATACTATTTGGTTTTTAACAAAGCTTTTGCATGAGTCTGATAGATCTTCTACATACATTTTCCAGTTATGTCCCTTCACTCATCAAAAATACCTATATGTATTTCAGGGAAAGGTGGAGCCTGTACAAAGCTTAAAAGACTGTAAACATTACTAAACAACCTAATTTTTCTTCATTTCCCCCCTCCCCCCCCCCCCCACCATCACCAACAACAACAACAACAAACTGCAGCTCAGCAAAGTGTTGTTTCACCTAAGCCTTTCAATCCTCAGAAAGTAGGATTATCTCGGCTGCCTCTTTTTTATTTGGTGAGAATTTTTGGAATTGGATGCAAAGTAACGATATGTTTGAAGAAACAACAGACAAATATGTTTAACACATTTAAATCCATCAAAGACAAAATGAGAAAGAAAACGGCCAAAATCCATATGAAATGGGAGAGTAAACAGAGCTATCTTTATTTAAAGTAAAATTTCAGACATTATTCTTATCACTACCTGTAGAGTGATATTTTATATAATGCGGGAACGTCAGTCCAGAAGCCTAAGTCAAATTTTACATTTCAATCACTATCAGAACAGAGTAATTTTATTTTTTGTTTATTTACTTTTAAATTTTTATTGTTATTTTATTATTATTTTTTTTTTTTTTTGAAAGAAAATATGAAAAGGAATGTTTAAGTTTTAGCTGAAAAAAAAAAATGATCTTTTAGTTTTGGCT
Organism: Peronia peronii; assembly: GCA_039654565.1. NCBI lineage: Eukaryota > Metazoa > Mollusca > Gastropoda > Systellommatophora > Onchidiidae > Peronia > Peronia peronii. Next base: position 19,268 of record JBCEWB010281216.1, read on the forward strand.
ATATTATTAACATTAAATGTCAAATGCTTGGCACGATGCGCCCCAAGCGCTAGACATATCAGCATGGACGCGGCGATATAGGAACTTCTTTTGTGGGGTTAGCATTTATGAGGCTTCACCGCTGGGAAAGCCCTGTATCAACAGACAAGACTGTTAGCGTAGTTAGTAACTACTGTAACTAAAAATAAGATTCAGGCACTTTACACACACTTCCTGTTCATGCTTCGTGTTCAGGCTGACTAATGTGTGTCATGTGTTCTTAGTCAATAATACTACACATGTCATTACTTACAGCTGTTGCATACGCCTAGGCAGGTGTTGCTGGCCTCCATTCAGTTGGATGCTAGCAAAATTGGCCGGTTCTGTTCGTGTAGATCTGGATCGTTGTGGAAAGTGGGCTAAGGAGCAGCTGTTTTTGTTTCTTTTTTTTTTGACCGTGTGTTTGTGTAGGATAAAAAAAGAAAGTGACTTCTTCGTCCACTCTTTGAAGTTGAAGGAAAAGACTACGAGGTGGTTCGTTTAAATAATAGATCTATGTGAACAGCTGTTGAAAAATTAAATAGTAACAGTAGATTAGATCTTGATTTCGAGAATGAAGTAGTATGAGCTTGAATGATTTTAACAGACATTTTCGGTGCTTTAGACCAGCATTTTAACGCTTTGTCTTTGTTACTCACATTATCATGACTAGACGTCTAGATCTAGATTTGTATTAATGTCACACATAGATCCTAGATCTAGCTTCTGACCTGTGATTTTTTTTTTGTTTTTGTTTTTTAAATATCACCTTCAACAATTCAATTGCTTTAAAACTGATCATATAGATCTAGATCTAATTTCCCTGTGCCCTGTTGAAATACAAGTTACAGTTTGTCACATGCTGATTGGTTGTTGTTTTTTGTTGTTGTTTTTTTTCTGCTGCTCAATAAAACTTCTGATTTGAGAAGCAACAACAACAAAAGCCAAAGAATACGGACTGCAGAGAAATGGGCTTGAAAGCAAACAGATATAGATCTAATTGACACTTTTAACACTAGATCCAAATTGCTCTGAAGAAGATATCCAGCTCAAAATATTTGAATGTTTAGATCTAGAATTTTTATCATGAATTTTTTTTGGTATTATAGAAATGGTGATTGTAAATGTCTTTGGTGCTTCCCGATCTCAGTTGAAAATTGACGGTAAATTCGCTATTCCATAAGCCTCTGTTATCATTGTCATCAGTGATTGCAACTGATTTTATACATAAAGCCGACGCTGATAATCAGTCAATCCCAGTTTGAGCAAAGCAAGTATGCTCCATTTTATTCCTTCTGCTAATTCACAGCTTTTGCTCTGTCTATGCATGTAATATCAAAGCTACAGTAATATTATAGTTTTGCAGCTAACTTTAATTAGCAGCATTGATGAAAGGCAGCACTCATCATTGCAAGAGCATTTTTTTCCCCTATGAAAACAAAAGTAGTCTCAGATCTTGTTTGATATGAAAAAGTGTGTAATAAAAAATTTGGGTGTATTGTAATACTGTTAATAATGAAGGAAATTAATCTGAGATAATGTTCTAGAGATAAAAGTGATATTTTCCATTCTACATCCATAGATTCTATATTATATATGGTTGTTTCAAATGCTATGAGATATATAATGAATGAAAATTGTGAGAAATCTGTATTTTTATATGGTTGTTTCAAATGCTATGAGATATATAATGAATGAAAATTGTGACATATCTGTATTTTTATATATTAGGTGTGTTATGTTATACAAGCTTGACTTTACTTCTTTGGATATATCTAAAACTTTTGATGATGTCAGAAGTGAAGTTAGACAAAGTTCAAATTGTTGAGAAACAAGACTCTAATTGTTCAAATGCGGGTCAGAGTGAAATAGCCCCAGCCACACAATCTTCCTCCCATTCTATTTCGGATTATGAGTCCATCAGTGGCCCAGTCAGCTACAACAACTTTCCCAAAGACCCTGAGTTTGCTGCACAAGTCAGGGCAGTAGAAGTTGCACTGGACGTTGGTATCAAACCAAAACTCAGTGCTAAAGGGACAAGCGGTTGCTACTTTGTCACAGATCAACATGAGGTATATGATGATGCAGAGTTTCCTGTTCTGTACAGCCGTGTCCACATTCTTGTGTTATTATTCTGTTGTTATAAGAACTACAAGTTCAGAGTTCCAGAAAATGGCTACCCTCAGAGTTTTGCCTTGACATATTACTCAGTACTCAAAATTTGTATAAAAGCTTAAAGTTACATTTTTTTTCTTGAAGTAATTTAGCTCATTAAATAATGAATATATAGTAACAAAAAGATGGTAAGAATTTAAATTCCACTCATCACAGTTGAAATAACTACAACCAGTTGTTGTTGCACCTAAATGTAGACAGAAACAAGTACAGTGTTAACATTGATTGTCTTTAGGCTTCATCTAAACCAGCTGTTTCGGCATGGACTATTTTACATATTAAATGCCTTTCAAATTATTATCATAAGTTATATAATCCTTTATATTATATTTGACTCAACTTCTGTTGTGCCACAATAGTATTTACTCAGTCATTTGTTATTCATAATTTGTTTTTATGGTGTTCATTCACATATTTTTCAATATCTGCTTGATGTACAAAGGTGACTCACCAAGGCATTATTAACATACAAAGGAATTCTTTTGACATAATCATAATTGTGTACTGAACATAGTATACTACACTTTGTTCTTGTATACCATTCATTCAACAGAGCTCAGTAGAGAGCACTAACGAGAAGTCAGAAACATCTGTTGTACTTGCCGTGTAACTTTCATAAGATCTTGTCACTTGGCATTTACATGTGTTCTTCCATATAAAATGCTTGCCTGCTGACAGTGTGCTTATTTTTTTTTTTTTTCATGAATCTTACTTTTTATTTATTGATATTTTGTTGTGTGTTGGAGTTCTTGCATGTGACTATTTATTTTTAGGCTGATCTTGATCTTTTAAAGGACGAATGGATTAGAATTCCTGACATGTTTGGTAGTTTTTTTTGCCTGTACAGTACTTCACCTTGGGATTCATTATCATTAATTATTGTGGAGGTAGATTAGGTAATCTAAGGATAATTTGTGGACAGGAACCTGGTAAGTGAATGCTTAATCATATGATATACTTTATCCAGATCACTGCCTCATTATAGATACAACTCTTAACTTTTAGTAGGGAATTTTTTTATAATTCTTATTAAGTACATGTTCATGCTAACTTAGCATTAATGTTGTTGAGCTCATCTGAAAATTTAAAAAAAACAACAAAAAAAAACTTGTCAGTCAAATTGCAAATTGTATTTTGGTTCATGGATTCAAAATTCTTTTTCTTTGACACAAAAACAAAAGCAACAAGAAAAGAGAACATAATAGTGTTGATTTTTTTTCTAAATCTGAGATGCATATAT
>JBCEWB010281327.1:0-22700 GCA_039654565.1 Peronia peronii
GGAAGTTGGGGGGGTCAGTCCCCCCCCCCCCCCCCCCCCATAACCATGATGTTTTCAATTTCCGCTCAGAATATTAATATTATAATCTATCAATGTTATAAATCTGCAGAGGAAAAAGCTACATTGTTAGAGTCCCGCACAATTTCCTGTGCAATTCCGAAACCATTGAAATAAAGAAATCTCTTCTGTTTCTGAATTTGGCTTCAGGTTTTGGTTTAACCTGCTGAGCTCTATCGACTGGTACACGGGTGGCAAATAACATTATATATAACGTCTAACAACCGGTACGACGGTGAGCAAGTCCACATAGGATTATGATCTAGCAAAATCGATCTAGCATCGACCGGTCACAATAGTCGACTACATGTAAGTTCTATATACGTCTTTCAACCCCCTCGAGATGGTTATCTTCAAAAGTAGTCTATCAAATACAGGCTTTAATAGTTCAGGAGCTCAAGCAGGAGGGCCACGGTATGCCCAGGGGCCCAAGGCTCAAAAAGTTAATGCGATTTTTGGGTGCATGGCATTTATTTCGTTTTCAGCCTCCTACGGGTAGTTATCTCAGAGTTGGCTGCATCGCGCCACAAGTTACTGGAAATGAATGCAGTAACAACCGAGAATCCATCAGCCAAACTACGACGTTCCAGTGAAACTTGCTCAACTTCATGGTCCATTTTGTCACTGTCCACTTGTTTGACTTTTTTAAAAATCATTTTCAGCTCGATAAAAAGAAAACGTCAGTCATGAAAATGGTAATATTAATGTAAGAAGGACACAATTTTCTAGGCCTGAAAGCATAATCAGTCATAATAACCGATTACATCGGTTATGGACATAATTGATTGATCGATTACGATAACTGAAGTATTGATAATGTCGTAGGGTTGAAATTCCCTCCTTTAGTCCTTAGCCTTTAATTCCCCCGTTTAACGTTTAACATCGGGGCATCCAGTGACGAGTTGTGCACCAACGGACTTGTTCATTCGGAATTTCCTTGTGATCAAGTAGTGATGATGAAGCTCTGTTCTTTTTAACATTGTGAGGTATTACGTGGTATAGACACCTTATTCTTTGTTCATATTATCGAATACACGGTGTTGTTCAATAATTCCCTTGAGGTGGTTGTCAGTCATGTCTACAAACTTAAATATGTTTTGAGTTGTATTGCATTATTATGTATGAGAGCATATTTCGGTACATGTTTGTATGCTTTGTTATAATTATGTATGTATGCTTAGCTCCTGTTTGTATTGAGGCACATTCTGTGTGTGTGGCTGTAAAACACTTTGGTTCTGTGAAGCGCTTGGACCCTTCGGGGGTGAGCCGCTATATAAATTCTCATTATTATTATTATTATTATTAAGTAGAACACAAGATTTCAGAAAAACCCGACGGGATTTCCGGGAAGAAGAAGGTCTGGCATTTTCCTCCGTAATTAAACGATTAACACTACTCACTACTATTATTATTTGGAGGGCATCTAGGTTCAGTAAGTTTTAAAATTTATTAAGTGTGTCACTCATAGCTAAGAATTTTAATCCATCGTAACATGATCAAGCCAAGTAGTGAGGCAAATTTGCAAATGAGGCAAAGCTGGAATTTGCCGAGGTATAAGTGAGCCCTATTCACACAACAAGGATTGTTATTGTCAGCTTATCAATGTCACAACAATATCAAACAGGGTAAGAGGATAGACTGATTAAGTTTCGATTAATTTCAGTCTCAATTGAAAAAAAAAAAAAAAGTCGTTTTGTTTATAATGCGATTTCAGCAATTACGTGGCTGAACTTCTTGCCACAGGGAGATTCCGCACGAGTGCATCTTTCATATGGCATGTCTTTGCTCAAGCCTTTCAATTCCAGGAAAGTAAGATTGTCTTGGTTTTAAGTGACTGCCTGTTTGTTTTTTGTTTTTTGTTTTGTGAGAATTGTTGTGAGTAAAAATTTGGAATTTGGAAATTTTGCCCGAACAGCCGCATTCCGCCTATATAATTTTGAACAGCCATGGATTCTTTTACGTGCGTAGCGTACACGCCGGACCTCCGAAATATATTGGCCCTTGTCCGAAAAGGCTGGGCGTCGGGCTTTTCACTGAAAAAATGCAGGTTCTTTTTGCCTAATCTCCCCATCCCCCGAGGACAGATCCGAGGCCGGAACCCGCGACCTCCAAGATATGAGCTTTTCGCCGAGTGGCAGACGTCTAACCACACGGCCACTGCGACCCCTGCGTGTATTCGTTACGTTCTTTTTAGGCCTTTCAACTTCCTGGGGCTGGTTTTTCTCGGCGGTGGCGCGTCTTGAGCAATGGAAGATCGTTTTGACCAGGTATTACTTCCCTTTGCCATACACGAGCGGTGCCGAACAAACAGTAAACAGTGTAAAGAGGGAAAAAATACTTTGTGCTCCTTGCTTGAAGTTACATCATTAAAAAAAAAGAGGAAAATTACATAGTATGTGGAAGATGTCTTTTGAGTTACAAACGGAGAGGCGATTTTTCTCTTATTTACACTGCTTGTTCATGGCCTATTGTGTCAGACAAAGGGAAGTCATACTGCTGATTAAAACCATCTCCCATTTGACCTATCTGGCGAAGCCTTTCTGCCTCCACGCAGGTTTGACTTTGAAATTTCCTTTCTCTTATAGATTGTCTGTCAACCACACTTACATCTTCCGTCTATTCCAGGGATCTACAGCACTTGGCATAACCAAGCGGTCAAATGCCTTAGCTCTGACTGCAGTAATACGTACATATTTCGTTGCCCCAGCGGAGACAAGAGATTGTGTTGTCCACGCCCTAAGCCAAAAAAATGTTTCTTTATGGCAACTGGTTCTGAGGGCTCACACTCATTAATCAAATAAAGTTTGATTTGCTATGATGCTATTAGCGACAATCTCGTCTATGTGTGACGGTCCGTTCCTTAATATCATGTCTCATCAAATATTGTGAAAAGGTTATCCTTTTAAGGACAGATACAGTTTATCATAGTTTTTCTTATCTTACACTAATCACATCTTATGTGAATGATGGCTAATCTTATTTTTGTTAAATTACTATGTATGTGGCTTTTCAGTCTTCAGAAAAAGTAGGCTATCTGGGATTTATTATGTGCCGACTTTCGTGAGAAAAATTTAGTGGATAGAAATTTGGAATTTGAATTTTTTTTTTCCTGGACAGTTGTGTCTCCGCCTGCTCTCATCCGGTCTTTAATCGCCGATAGTTCCTTAAGATGCATGGCGTACACACAGGACCTTCGAAATATATACGTTATTCGAGAAGAATAGACGTCAAATCTCCCTACCTAAGCAGCCAGGGAAGCGCTGAATTAAGTGGTGAGGGGGGTGGGGGGTGGAATGCAGGTTCTAGGTTTTCTCATCCTCCGATAGGATCGAACCCGCGGTGTAAGTTTTCCCCGAGGAGCAGACGCTTAGTCCTTCCGCCCTCTCCCCTTATTTTATATTATCTCGTCTGATTTGATCTTGTGTTATCTTAACCGATCTTTTTATTGTTATAGGTCCAATGCCAACGAACGAAAAGGGGGTACCTTTCAAAAGTTTAACGGCAAACAGATAGCTGATGTCGTAGATTATACATCATTTGTGCAAACACCTATTTTAAAGAGACGGAGGCCATGCATCAAAAGCTCATTAGCAAAAAGCCATTTTTACAGTCAGCCAGATTACTGTCCTTTGTCAAACCCATGAAGTATAACCACCAAGCACTGTAGGTAAAACACACATATACGCACACATACACCATCAGGCACATGCACACACACACACTTACACACTTTCAATTCATTTCATTTGAAACTTGCCCAACCGAAAATTCTGAAAGAAAAATATTGCGCAATGAATATAATGTTATTCCTTATCACGATTTTATTTCACAAGTTATTGATTCGTAACAACAACAACAACAATGACAACAACAACAACAACAAAAGAAAGTACGCATTACTTCGTCACTTTAAAGTGTATGTTCATATCCCATGTGGCTAGCGAAGGGGGAGTAAATTGGTTGGCTGTGAAAAAGAAAAAAAAAGCTCATTGTGCTATCTTGAGGTCAAAAACACCGTTCACGTCATAAAATCAATGAACGTCATTTTTTTTTCTCTGATGGTGAATGCAACACTAGAGATGAAGGCAATTAGACACTTCAGTGCTTGCAGACTTATAATCATCTGAATGAAGATGGCATGGTTCACGTTTCCAAGCCCGCGGGAGTCATGCCAGTGTTTTCTAAAACAAGATATCGGGGTGGTTACAACTCTAAGGGGTTGAACGGTTTTGCCCTCATAACGGGATCCAGAAGAGAACGGTGTCGCAGACAGTACCACGGGACAAATTACACTAAATGTTTTGACTCTCAGAAAACCTTTCATCAACGGCGACTCACGGCTGACAAGCAGAGTTTTGGTCAGGATGTCTCGTCATAAGTTCGAAGTATGAAGTTGAGTCATAAATGTGAAAAAAAAAGTCATAGGTACGAGGTCTTGAAATAAATATAAATTTTTGTCATAAGTATGAAGATGAGTCATAAGTATGTTTAAATCATAAGTATGAAGTTAAGTCATAAATATGAAGTTGAGTCATAGGTATGAAGTTGAGTCATAAATATGGTCATAAGTATGAAGTTCAGTCATAGGTATGAAGTTGAGGCATAAGTATGAAGTTAAGTCATAAACATGAAATTGAGTCATAGGTATGAAGTTGAGTCATAGATAATGTAGTTGAGTCATAAGTATGAAGTTAAATCATAAATATGAAATTGAGCCATAGGTAAGAAGCTGAGTCATAGGTATGAAGTTGAGTTATAGGTATGAATTTAAGTCATAAGTATGAAGTTGAGTCATAAGTATGAAGTTCAGTCATAAGTATGAGGTTGAACCATACATCAACCGATATGTCAGACTTTGTAACTGAGACAGGGTGCACAGCAATTGGATAATTGTTCTCACCGCCAGTAGAATCCAGTACAACTAATAGCACTACTATTAGTAAATTGAATTCATAATACATATTTATATCATTCCTTAGCAAACATTTCATCACGACTCATAATGGCACAGAAAAAAATTCAGACTATTTATTTCTTCAGTGATGACGTGATGATTTGCTTGATTCCACGTAAACCTTCTGTAAAGCAAACTATGGTTCTATACAGTGACTAATGAAACAATCATAGTGTTAAGTCCAATTTCAAGGAGTAATGGTGCAAATCTAATAGAACGTATTTTGTATTGAAATCTGTTGGCACAGTGATCATTGCTGTTAAGAGATAACGAGTCTGATCGACAATGTTAGCTTGTATGTAATATCTCTACATAATAGTGACACTATTAGACTTTCCATTTTTAGACCCTCCCTCTGCTACCTCTAAGCACTGAATATAGACATTAAATTGGACACCATTTCAAAGACACTATATCGATACTGTGTCTTTGACTACTCTACATAGATTTTGTTTCACTTGTTCTGTTTTCTTTATTATGTGTTCATACAGGGTTGATATCTTGACACGCCTAATTCGTTCATACTTTCTGGTCACCTGTATAATACTCAGTGCAATACCATTTTACCATAACAAAGTTATGGTGGTCACAGTGCTGTTTCAACCATGACGATCGTCCTGTGGACATTGTTGACTTAAAAACAATAACAATACCATCATCATGATATTCTTCTTCTTCTTCTTCTTCTTCTTTTTATCATGGGAAGAATAATATGTTAAAAGTGAGCAGAGACTGGCAAGCGATTCCTGATATTTAGTGACACACACACCCACACACATACACACAGCATGAAGAAAGGTACCGAAGTGAGCTCTAGATTTTGGAACCTGGTAGATTTTTCGTTACGGCCAAAAAAAAAAAAATGTAAATAGAGTCCATCACTATCATCACTATAACCATCATCATCATTTTGTAAAAATGTCTTTGAAGAACACAAAGACTGTCAGTCGGTATTCAGATTATTCAGACTTTAATAAAAAACCACAAAACGGAAAAAAATACATAAATGGATAAATGCATAAATAAATGGAAATGAACAAAAATAAAAAAATAATAAATAAATAAATAATAAGAGTAAAAAGCAAAAAGAAAAAAATAATAAAATAATAAAATAAAATAAAATAAAATAAAAAATAAACAAAAAAAAAAAATTAAAAAAATAAAAAAATAAATAAATGTCTTCAAATATTCGAACTCAGTTGACTCTTCTGCAGGGTAAAGAAAAAAATCATCATCATTATCATCATCATCATCATTTTATAGAAATACTGTCTACCGATAATCAACTTCATCATCATCATCATCATTTTATAGAAATGCTGTCTACCGGTAATCAACTGTATACACTAACAGAAACAAGCAACAATCTGGAGAACTCGATGTGTTAAAAATTTGATGAGTTGATGGTGGTACATATACTGGCCAAATTGTCGAACTCTGTCGGTTCTACAGCATCATCAGCCGGCATTCATTTTTGTTATTTCTCTGCTCACCCATCCAGACTCACTCTGAAATCTCAGCACTGTTTTCTTTAAACATACCTGTACAAAACATATTAACCCTTCCATTGTCAATATCCTGAAGTTTGTCATCTTGTCTGTGTTCAAATCGTGAAGTTTCAGAGCTTTTGAAAGCCGAATACACAAACTGCTACTGAAATTTTGATTTGATGCTGAGCACAACTTGTGATATGTAAATCAAAGACTGGGGGATTGAAAGTTAAACTTTTAGTGATCAAGGACGTGGCAGCGAATGGGTTAACGGGGCTAAAATAAGTGGAAAATGAGAGATCGATAGTTACAGTACTCAGGTGGCATCTCTTCCGTTTATTTAGCTCAATCGGAACTCCCAGTCCCAAAAGAATAATAAAAGTTGTTATGTCTGTTTTGTTTGTTTGTTTGTTTGTTTGTTTTTTACCCCATCAGCTAAAGGAGACAGGAGAAACGACAGCCATTCACGTACAGTTTGTTCAGTGGATTCCACGGAGATTTAATCAGAAGGTTCTTCTGTTTCCCATTATTCGACCATGTTAGTTGGTACATTCCGGACAACACCCCCATTCACATGTTTACCGCTGACATTGGAGAACCCATTACTGACAAAAATCGATCTGATTCCGTCTTCATAGCAAGGGCAGGAACGATAGAGTAAAAGACAAACATGGAATTAATGGATGGATATAGAACAAAAGCTACGACCGAAAAATAAACAAGAAAAGAGAAAAAAAAAAACACATATCTGGACATTGGAGTTTATCAGCACGATCACGGCGGCTATCTTGTGCAAACACGTTTACATATCAAGAAGAGAAGAAGGGAAAAAAAGCGGAACAGAAGATAGGAGCAAGGAAAGAGAAAAAGAGATGTCACTCCTGGAACGTTGAGGGTAGCATGCCATGGAAGATACCCCACCGATGGCGGGCTTTCACCATCTGTAGGTGGGGATAAAGAACTTATTTGTATACCCGGGGCCCCGCGGTAAGGGGGTGGAGGGAGGCGGGAATTGGGGTAATTAACGTCTGTGAAAGGTGAATGGATGTTAATAGAAGAGAAATGACGCCAGTTCTGTCTAATAAAAGCAACATTTAAAAATAAAAACACGCCATAGTTTTCGTTCCGCAGTAAAAAAAAAAAAAAAGTTATAAAACATCCAGTCATCCTTGCAGTGTTAAAAGCCATTGGAGATGTTTGTCTTGAAATTTGACATGCAGAGATTTAGGAGAATGATAATTGTTTCAAGATTCATTAACCCAGGAACGTCAGTGCGATTCCACCGTTGTGCCTAAAACACCATAATCAGTAACTATTAAATCTCTCAGTGGCGGTGTTTGTAACGTTGGGCCGTGTAATGTTTGGGCCCTGGGATTCGGAATCAGAAGTTCCTAGGTTCGAACCCTGGTGGAATTCGACATTTTACATGAAAGAAGACAACAATTTACAAACACTTCCTAATTCGACCGAGGCTGTAATAGACCCCGTCTGCAGACACAAAATATTATGTTATTGTTACATTTTGATATGGACTTGAGGGGGTAATAGACACTTCGCTTCCTGGTATGAGAGAACACAGACGAGCCTGAACTTTGGATCTGCAGGGAAGTAACAGTTTGTAAAGCGCTTAGAGTCTGCGCTGCTTGGGGATACGCGCCATATAAATGTCATTTGTTATTATTATTATTACCATTACTAGTGGATCAGATGAGAAATTTATGTTCAATTTGATGACACAATCATCCGTTTTGATATGTGCTGTAATGAATGCGCTCCTATAAATTGTGTGTTATGTAAACGGATTCCATTGGTATGGGTGTTAGTGTACTCTGTCTGCACAAAATGATTTTTTAACCTTAAAAGTGTGGAGAAAAAAGTTTAAACAAATAAAATAAAAAACAAAATTAAATATTGACAGTGTTGGGGTTCAGTGATGAAAAAAATATTCTCATTTAATCATTTCACTCCATATGATTGTGCAAAACCATTTCTAGTTTGGTTTAAAATTTGAAAGCCTATTCACTTTCCACTCACAATGAAAATCACAATAAATTTTCTATCAAGACTGTGAATGACATGCTTGTGAACATCAGAACTGGATCACCTGTGTCTAAGAAAATAGTTTGTACAGCTAGTCGTACATTGTAGGACTTAAAGTTGCTTGGATCTGTTAGCGGCTAGTTAAATAAATCAGCTAAATAAGGACGTGCTTAAGATGACATAATCATACATATACCATGTTATCATAGTACCTACCGTTTGAAAGTGAAATCCAAAATAACGAAGAAGTCTTTGTCCAGATCCGGCTCTTGAGGCTACTAGTGTTAATGTATACTAGGGGTATTATTAGCAATGCAGCAAGGGTGCAGGATCTCTTGCGATTGCTGCTGTACCGAGACAATAAGCCCTTAATGATACATTAGATCGTGTCCGATGAGAAAAAAGGAATGAGGGAGGTGGCTGTAATGTGTTTTTTGGGCACTTAGGCGTTCATGAGAGTACTACTCCGAAGTCTATAGCTACCTAGGAGATTGGTAACAATGAGTGACATACAGATCTCTAGACAAAGACGTATTTAACAACTGTTAATTTATTTAAAGCGTCCATGCCTTTTCGACGCCCATAAGAGTTCTGTGTGTTGGTACCTCAATGCTATGAACGCCTAGACAGGCATCCATTTCTCAACTTAAATTGTTGGCACTAGTGAACTTGGCCGCTACAGTCCTTTAACATTGTTAGTTTTCACACGTACATGTCAAACTCACTATTTTTTCCCTTAACAATTGTGTCTTAAGGCGTCACCCCTCCCTCATCCTCCCAAGATAGCGAACTCTTTTATTTCTATCCACGAAAAACTGCTAAATTTGAGAAATTTATGCGAACAATTTCGAAACAACTCCCCTCTCCCCCCCCCCCCCCTTCCAAAAAAGAAAAATTAATTAAAAGGAATCAGTTCCATGATAAGATGGTCTAGCCATATATGCACCTGTCAAAGAGAAGTGAGGATTGCTTACTTACACCGTTTCTCTTTGGTGCAAAATTCAGACTGGCCAAGAAGACTCCCCAAGCTTTGTTTAGATAAGAGCAATCACTCTGAGATTGCCTTGCATTTGTAACCAAGTGACTCTGTGGCCAAACTCAAAGTTAATGTTCCTTCCGTATTAGGACATCGCTTCTCTCCGCTACAAGCATCGCCCCCCTCCCCCCCCCCCCAGACTTCTTATACCGGAACAAACCTATGACACAGTTAAATGAAGTCCCTGTTCTTACCTTGACACGAGCAATGAAAGCATTAAATGCCATAAAGTTAACATCATAAACATAAATTTCATAAAAAGTAACGGATGTCAGTTTTTAATTTTTATTTTTGTCCTTTTTTTTTCATGATACAATGTCATAATAAAACAATGACATAGGAAAGGCTTAAGATGTTTTTCATGGTGGCTGTCAAAGATATAGTTTATAAGCTTATGAGCTTTGTTTCAAAAAAAAAGTTATCTTCAAATAAAAAAGAAAAAAACATATATCAGTTGAAAAATATGTATATCTGAGACAAAAGTAGTGCTAAGACAATACTTCTCCTAGCTACATGCAATCTTTGAAATTAACTGGATATCAGACATGAAATTAGGAAATATGATCAAAATCTAAAGAATAAAACTTATATTACACCGCCTAAAATAAAGATAATTATTATAATAATTATTAAGTGTGAGAGAATCTTTTACTTTAGATTTTCTATGAGTAAAGGTTGCCTGTTAGGGTACTGTAGTTTTATTTTATTTTTTTTTTCTGAAATATTTAGAATTTGAAAACGTGTTTCTAGCTGTTCATATGCATTCCTGTCTCAGTCTTTGTCGTTTTTATTTCATTTTATCATTTTCTTTTGGTATCCCCTTCTTACCTCATCCTTTTCTCTCTTTCTCTCTCTTTTTCTCTCTCTTTTTTTCTCTCTCTTTCTCTTTCTCTCCATTTTCTGTGTACTAGTTCGAAAAAAATCTGCGGTGCACTTGTAAAAATTCTGAATTGCTCAGTTTTGATACCCGTTTTCCTTTTAAAATTTATTCGTGTGGTTTCTCTTTTTTTTTTTTTTTCTCTTGTTCTTTGAAACACATCGGGCAAAGAATTATGAAAGAATTATCATGATAAGAAAAATACATTTCCATCACATGGTGAAGCTTTCAGAATTTTCTGTAACTTTTATTTCATACAACAAGTGAATAGGTGATATTTTCCTTTAATACTTGTGTTATACCTCTTGTACTTGGCAAACGGAACTAATTTGGTTGACGGTCAAAATAGCTCATCATAATTACGTTAGCCTTAATAAAAACGAAGCACAATATATTTCATAAAGCATACTTTTTGTTAGCTCACAAATACAGATATCGCCCATGAACGTTAGACATAGATGAATTTTAGTAACACACTTGTTAAACTAATAGTTGCATGAAAGAACTTATTCAAGATTTACATCTAGCCTAAGATGAAGCAGTTCCACAGAATTCAAGTCAAAATCTTTGAAGACAGTAAAGTTATCATCCTGCAAGAGGCTCAGCTTACCTGACAATTTATAGCTGTAAGCCCTGCAATTTACGTATTATAGATGTTCATATAGTTTAGCAACAGAAAAATATTACCTAAAGCAACAAGTGACTTCAAAAAAAAATTTCCACTGAATGGTTTAGAAAGCTATGCATAGTCTGAAAGAAATCCGTCCCTTAAGAGCAACTGCCAATGACAAATGCACGTCAAACATTCCTGAGAGGGCTATAATTGATGTGAAACAAGGTACTTCAAGCTTTCCAGTGGAGGCTATAATTGATAAAAATCAGCGTACTCATACGCTCCTGCGAGGGCTATAACTGATTTCAAACTTACCTTAAACTGAAGATGAAATAATTAGCCGAAGTCTGCATGTAGCGGTTGCAGAGCACCACAGCAATGACAAATCCATTGCCAATCAGCCCCACAATGTCAATGAGTGCAAAGGTCAGCAGTTCGATCCACCGTTGCGTATAATCGGTGACCATCGCTGCTGGTGGGTTTGGGTTTAAATCCACTGTGTCTGCATACCATGACGTGTTTAGAGAGAAACTGTTAACATCTGTGGTATTTTCATACGTATTCATTGTTTCATTACAGTCTGACAGTGCACCAGTTTGTTAGCAAAGCACACAATGCACAACGACCTTATTTTACTGCCAGGCATTCCTAGTTGGCACAATTCTAATTTCCAACAAAGAAATCCGAGGAAATCATATTAGAGTACCAGCCGAGATCGCTACCACTCCAGAATGTTGACAGATTTGATCTAAATATTAAGTGAAGCAAAAGAAGATAGCATTATTTTCACTGGCGAGAAAATTCATTTTAATATCATTTGATGGTCAGCTGATTCCATGTTAACTATTTCCATATCAAGGCTTGAGTTAATGCAAACATTCATAGTTTTCAAAACACATTTTCATCTGCTGTGAATCACGGTGACATATTAATTATTAAATATTTAAAAAACGACAACAACAACAAATAGACAAAATGGAATTGAAAAGCTAAAAAGGCTATAGTTTTGCCGATATATTTCTCATTAATGTCTTCCATATAATTTGCTCACTGGACATACATCACAATCATTTTACAAAACAGTAACTATAGCAGGCTGGATCTTAAAAATTGCCTGAAAATAGATTTGTCCACTCAAAAGATGTCAGGAGCATTTGTTATCATCACTTCCCGAGACGATTGTGAGATGAGTACGGCCATAATATATTATTGTTACTGCCATCCTCATCCTCATCATCATTTCATAGACATTTCTAGAACTCTAATACATAGAGAGCCATTCGGCAACATATTAATACCCTTAACAATAAGTACATAGAATTAAATCAGTGCACGGAAAGTTTATAGTTTAAAAAAATTGAGATTAAAGTAATACCGCTTTGGAAAATTAAAAAGTTGGAACTGATCATTTTTGACGAAGAAAACAGATGTGAAGTAGGATAAGGCTCATATTTTAAAGAGATCGAAGTTCAAATAGAATTTCAACATCAGCTTTCAGCAACGGTCCACATGAGTTCAGTCGACATCCACATTCATATTCACACCCTATTTCTAACTGCTATAAGGGAAGTGTCAGGTATCGTAGTTCTTCGCTGCAGTT
This sequence comes from Peronia peronii, assembly GCA_039654565.1. Lineage (NCBI taxonomy): Eukaryota > Metazoa > Mollusca > Gastropoda > Systellommatophora > Onchidiidae > Peronia > Peronia peronii. The sequence continues at coordinate 12,668 of JBCEWB010281327.1, forward strand.
CTTTTTGAAGCTGAGGGCTAAACTTACCCCTTAAAACGCTATATTCAGCGACTGATTGTACAAATGTCCGACGCAGCAGTTCTTCAGCAAAATCAATGGAGAATTCACGTGTTCTGTCCGTGCCTCCCACCGTCGATTTCCTGTACAGGCACCCAGCATTTGTTAAACTTGGATAACCCGAATGCTGAACACACAAGTTATGATAACAATACATTTTTATGGCACCGGTTTGGATAATAGTGTCCTAAAGTGCTTTATACTCTATGGACAGTAAACATGGTTAAACAGCAAACTAATAGGCGGAGAAACATTTTTGTGTGCATGCTGTAAATCTGCATCAAACCAGAGAGACGTTTTTTGCTGCTTGACTTTTCCTTCAACCAAGAAATTTTGCTGCCTCTAGTGTCGATTTACCGACTTTCTTTGTAGTTCTTGGTGGGAACTGAATGCTAACACTCTCGCTGATAGCTCATGGAATTTAACTGTTGATCAGCCGGGCTCTTTTGGGAACGCGATGTTCGTGTTAAGGATCTGGTTAAAGAGCTGCTCATCATATTTTACTTCCCAAGATAGTATCATGAAACGCATATCATTATAACTATAAAACATACAATATTATCTTTCAAGCTTGGATAATGATCCCATTTCAGTAATCCTCTCACTCTAGCAGTTTTTATTGACACTTTTAGGGTTAAAGTGAAGCGAGTGCTAAATTCTCACAATTAATTACTGTCTCCAAACCATTAACACGGCGATTAGTTGCTCGGCAGTTGTTCAATAAATCTGAATCCATAAAGCTCGTTGCCAAATCTTGGTGTCCTATTTGATGCGATGGTCTGTCTAGTTCTTTAAGAAAGCTAAATGCAAAATTAAGTTGTTTAACAGTTGGTCCCAAGTGCTTGTTGGACAATGTAAAGACGGCAGATCTGTGCTGCAGCTCTAAAGCAAACATACAGTCAAACAGAGGTGAAATGCTATTGAACGATTTTGGACATCTCTCACATATGCCATGTTATTTACGAATAAGTGAAACTAGAAATCAAAGGACTTATTTGAGAATGAACTTTATAAAAACCTCCTAACCACTGACAGAAGATGCAAGCTAAATTGGTATGGCCATATCATAAGTTCGGACGTACTGACACAAGACGATCCTTCAAGGAACCATCGAATGCGCAGAAGCTGACGAAATGAAGAAATGGACAGACAACGTCGAGGTTTGGGCGGGCAAATCATTTGCAAAGACACAATCTTGCCTTCTCGTTGCCAACAGATAAAAGTGGTGAGAGCTAGCGGAAGTTCCTGTGGCGGCCGCCCCATGACTCTGTAGTGAGTTAAAAAATCAAGCAAAACAAGCCTGAGGAAAACTGAGTGCTCAAATAAAACTCACGTAGTAAGTCGCTCACACTTTTGTTATTTGCCATGGCTCTCAAACTGCATTCAGTATTACCGGTAATTCTTAGGCATCTACGTGGATGTCTAAATATCTAAATTGTTTTGGTTGTTTGTTTGTTTGATTGTTTGTTTGTTTTTGCAGGTATTCTTCTTTGCGCATGTAGCGCGTTATCAGAACTGGTGGGTGCGCGGCAGCCACTCAAGCAGCTCCTGTCAAAACTATTGATCGGCCAGTCACAGCTCTATGGCTCACAGACAAATGAGTGCTGAAGTCACAATGAAGTCTCCAATAAAAATGAATGAGTAGATAATTTCTCTCCCCGTGCTCTTTTTAACAAAATTGACTGATGACTGCACACAATCGGATCCCTGTCTCCATCTGACAGCGAGTCAGATTTACTGACAGCCGTAACTCTCTTACTTACGTATCCGTCAGCAACTGTGGATCGGCCGATCACCTACCCAGTATGGCAGTGGCAGCTCTTTAATTACACTCGGTTTTTAAACTCAAGCAGTTCATTTGTTGTTTTTATCTGTTGATTAAACAGTCACTTGTCCTGCGCTCCTTATCAAAGATAAGATCGAAACTCATGCGTTGTATCATCTCCGCCAGTAACTTGAACAATCGTCCCATGGGAAGCAACTCGTGAACAACAGTGATCTGTCAATTCCCTCACCTATTTGGCTAGTGCAGCTGACCAATAACACCGAGTATAAATTCAATGCACTTTTCTTTTATATGGGAATAAAAGTTAGGCTGCTTGGCGGGCGAATTTAATTGCCCCATACAATAAGAATATGAAGAGAAAAATATCTCATTGTATAGGAGAGAAGCCATGCAATATCGTTACAGAGCGTGCTGGTCGTCTATTGGAAACATCTTTTTCTAACCTCTTTCACTCTAAACTTGATTTTATAACAACCTTCTACCAACACCACCTAAAAAGAGAACAAAGCAAAACAAAACAATACAAAACAACAACAACAACAAACGCAAAAGACAACCAAGCACTTTCAGCGTTTAATAATTATTGTCAGCAACACAGGAAATAAAAAGGTCCCCTTTAATTGCTCCAACTTTCCCAGTTCTTATATTTTCACAAAGTCAATTAAAGGACATAAAATTAGAGAGAGAGAGAGAGACGCCATTCAGAAATCGTTAAATTGTTCAAGAAAAAAAAAGGAAAGTTTGGTCTCATAAATGTGAAAATCTTGTGAGTCTCTTACCCACACTCGCCGCTGTAGCAATTATAATAATGTCAGGTTAGAACTATGAAACTGTCGTTAATTATAACACAACAGTTTGTTTGTAAGAACCTCCATGACAACCAGCCATATGTTGAACATTGTCAATTTTCAGTGAAACGTAGATCTCCAGAAGTATCCGGTATGCAATTTAAATTTTTTTATTATTATTTCCTGATTTTATCAAGAGTTTCTAAGAGCATTGAACTGAACTGAGCACTACACTCGAGAAAACTGTTTTCAAGACTTTCTTTCATTTTGGCAACTAGATTTGCAGACCATCTGATACATTTCTCCCGAGGATTACACAGATTGTCAGAGAAATGTGTGAGTCAACTACACATTCACTATTAACAGATGTCTCTATCTGTAAGGCCCCTCTCATTATAGGAGGCTATAATAGAGGATGCAATCGTGAAGTTTTCTCTGACTGTGACGCCGTTTTGTGCGCGAGGCCAGGCAAGTCAGCGTTTCTTTCTTATTTATGACGTCGTAGTCGTCTCTATGGAAACCTGATAAACTTGAAATCATTAAATTTGCCACCCTGGAAATCCTGCTGGCGAGATATGTGTGTGTATGTGTGTGGTGAGAAGTCTTGTAACAACCTGAGGTGGTGAGCTAGTTAAATCCCTTCACTGACGGGTGAGTAGTGTGAAGTCTAGCATGGCCAATAATAGTCGGCTGTTACTGGAAGGAGTAATTTTCTTAAAGGATCGAAGACAATACTGCATTGTAACTATGGAGCTTGTTTGTTTGTTTGTATTCTTCTCCTATCAGTGTCTGTCTCACGTCTTGCCCGTTTATTTCAACATGACCGTCTATAGCGTTAGCGCTGCTCCATTTCTATGTTGTAATATTCGAAAAAAGGAGGCCTTTATTGCATATAAAAACTAAAAGAGAGCCAACAGAAATTGTTTTCTGTCATTAGAAGATACGCCTATCAAATTGCAGTAATATTTCTTGAGTCTGCCTTGCTCTGGTGATCTTTCGTAATCTTTTTGTCTATACGCCTTTAAATTTCAGTGTGAATGTATGCTGCATATATACTGTACCTCATCAACTGTGAAGGTAATTTCATTTTGAGGACAAATAAAGTTTATCTTATCTTATCGTATCTTATCTATCTTGCTTCTGTCTTTCTTTGAAATCTAAGTCTCTTGGTTTTCATGCACCCTAATCTCAGCTTTTCTGTTGTTTATTTACGTCTTTCTCGCGCTGGCTGTGTTTCTGTAGCTCCGCAGTGTGTCTGATTGCTTGTCTGTCTATTCCGTGATTTTCCAACATATTCTCTATTCACTTTGTTGTCAGTCTGTCCTCTTATATTATCTCTTTCATGTAATAATTACTCGACACAATCTGTCAGCTCCATAAATCACTCTCACTCTCCCATACAACACATTAAGAGTGTCTTCGTCTCCGAAGCATTAATCGATACAGTAAAATCCTTCTTCTTCTTTTGCTGTTGTTCTTTGTTTATTTGTTTGTTTGTGTTTGTTTTTGTTTTTCTTTAACTTCGTTTTTTGCTCCAATCATTAGAACTGCTTTTTTGTTCACTGTCTCTAAATTTTCCAATTCTCGTAATGCAATGTTGTAGCTTTTTGTTGAATTTTTGGAATGCCGTTCTGCTAACGTCTTTCTCCTTCTATCTATCGGTCTGTCTAGCTATTCTTCTCTAAAATTTGTTGGGAGTGTTATCATTTTATGAGCCCACTGATTCTGTAACTCTGCGGCATGTCGGGACATCTCTCACTGAGGATGTTTGTCTTGATAACTTCCTCCATCCATCTCTGTGTCGGTCTCTGATCTAGTTTCAGTTTTTAGTATAGCTGGCTCCTGTTCCGTCCTACTCTTTTACAGTGTCCCTCCATTACTGCTAACCACACGATGACGCAGTATCTTTTTTTTTTTTTTTTAATAGCTTCCCTTCACTTTTAAAAGACTTATGTATGATAGCCGTTCAGTCCTAATAAAGTAGGATTTTCTTGACTTTAAGTGCCTGTCCTGCTCTTGATGAGAAGAATTTATGTGGGTAGAAATCAGGAATCTGTAAATTTACCCGGACAGGGGCGTATCCACCTATTCTTCATCCGATTTTGAATTGGCAAGGGTTCTTTAACGTACGAAATTTACACCCAAGACCTCTGAAACATATCTGCCCGTATCCGAGAAGGCTAGACGTCGGGCTTTCCTGCTCACGAAGCCAGGGAGTCACTGAAAGAAAATAACATACAAATCTTTTCCAATCCCGATATAGGATGCGAGACTGAAGCCCGCGACGCCCGCGACGTCCAAGACCTGAGTTTTCGCCGAGCAGCAGATGTCTAATCACACAAGCACGGCGATCCCCCTTCCTTTTACAACCTTTCAGCATCCAGTTTGTATTCGTTTTACTCGTAAACCTATTCAACCGTCCCAGAAGCAATATAGCCGTAAATCCTACTGATGTTCCCCTAAATCCCATCACAAACAAACAAAGAAAACGGATCGCTTTTGTCATTTTTTAAATGCACCCTTTCGTACTGTTTTGGCCAGGTTGTTAAAGTTTGAAACATGGCTGTATCACTGGAAGCTTTCATACTACTGATTTAGAAGAAACATCCTTCCTGTGCAAGATGCGACACATTTGAAAATTGAAACACATTATATGCAGAAACTATGCTAAAATGTGAACATTTACAAACAGAGTGAAACTCCAGAGCTAATGCAGATTTGCAGTATTGATTTTTAAACATTGTCAGATAACATTGTTAATTTAGTTATTAAACTTTATTTTGATCTGACAAATGGAATCTGTAGCACCTAATTTTGGCGGTATATATATATATACACATATATATATATACATATATTGTAGTGGTGCCAGCTGGACACTAAATCCACCAGGAAAGACTGACAAAATAACTCTTATCTCGCAGTACTTTAACAATCTGTCCAGCAGAGGGTTGTATGGATTATTGTCAATGACTTTGATTCATTCTGGCTTTACAGGGAATAGCACTGGTGGAATCTATTGCCAATGTGAATCTGGTACTGGATCCTCTGGATCCTCTCATTCATCCATATCTCAGGCTGGTTATCAATGATCACAAGAAATGAGGATGATATATGTGATAGAATCAATCCGGCACTGAACAAGCAACCAGTACATCAATCAATCAGTCAATCAATCAATCAATCAATCAATCAAACAATCCACCAACCAATCCATCAATCAATCAATCAGCCAATCAGTCAATCAGTCAGCCAATCAATCAATCAATCAATCAATCAACCAGTCAATCAATCAATAATAAATTATTCATCAATCAACCAATTTTTAATATATATTCAAGTCATCAGTCAAATAATGTAACATCAAAATGAAAAGGCATTTCAAGAAATAAGTCGATAAACAGATGCAATGTTGTAGCTTCTTTTTCTAATTTTTTTTTGGAATTTATAATGCACCTAATTACTCCAAAGCAGAGACATGGGGGTCACTGTGGTTGTTTTCTGGCGATTCGCAAAGCATGAGGCTAGTCAAAGTGGCAGCAAATGAACACAACTGATAACATGATCACCATTTTTTGTCTTAGATGTCAGTGCAGAATCAGCGATATCATCACCACAACAAAGCAGCCATTGTGACGTGGCCACAGGACTGACCATCACAACTGCCCTGTGGTTTGGCTTCTTTGGCTGAGTGTACTCGAAATCTTACTCTGTGACTTTGTCTTCGATATTTAGCGGTTAATGCTCATGTTGGGTCAAAGTTCAGTGCAAGTTACTTTGACTCTGTCTCAGACTAAGGGCTTCCTCTTTCTTACCCACACCAAGAAACCTCATTCTTTCCCCAGGTTGCTTTTATCTAATAAAATACAAGTTGAGATAAATAATATAACTTGTAATTGATATCGAACGTTACCATTACAGCCTTAATGATAAAACTTTCATTATTTAGGGATCTGAGTGACCTTTTATTGATATATGGTTCAATGCTTAGCCATATGCTCATTTGTATTCATTCAACTGTTGACTTTTATTACAAAAATAATTGCCACTTAACAAAGGAAAACAGGCAAAAGAATGGCCGCTCTTCAAGAATTTTGGAAATTGCCTAATGAGGGACTATTACACTGCTCATCCATATTATTGTCACTTTGTAGTCACTCTGGGGTTTCGTCCCTTATGATAACAATTGGTGGACCTTTACGAGTCTAATATAAAAGCCCGGCATCAATTTGGTCTCCGAGACTTTTTGTTCTCATCGAGGAAGAACGTCAGGGGCGCCACTGATGAGCTTGGACTAAGCTCTGAAAATTTAATGAGGATGACCTCAATGACAAGATTGTATCTCCACTCCATTCATTTTTGAGAAACTGGGGATTGAACTTTTGCGTCACCCTCCGTTCATTTAACTCTTTGTTCTTTATTACCCTCGCCTAAGAAAGACAGTTAGCCGGATTGATTAGCTCGGTATCATTTTTTTGTGTGTTATGGTATGTCTTTAAAATTACAAGATTTCAGATTGGTCAAATCAATTTTGGAGAGTTAAGTTACTGAAGATTGAAATTTGTAGAGATCACAACTCCTAATTATGACTTTGAATTAATACTGACAAATCAGTTGGATACTTTGATACTCTATAAAGCAGACCTTTTGAAATAGTGTATAAGGGGGACCCTTGGGATTCTCATTACGCCAGAAAGTGGGTAATGTTATAGAATAATCAGGTAAGTTCGACAGAAATTATAATCGAGCATTAGTTGATAATTTAGAGAGTTCACAGCGGATGGATGGGTGGTTCTAACACACAATGACCATGAACTGTATGCTTTGAGGTTTTGAGGAACAATTACTGTCATGGCTGTTCAGATCAGTATGTGGGAAACATGTCCGTCCTACCAGAAAAAATGCAATTTAACATGGTGTGAGAGATACTGCCTGGATATTTCCCTCTTTCTTTCTTGCCTTTCCAATTCCAGGAGAAGAAACGGTACCATATGCAACTCCGCCACTCCTTTCGAAAATTGATTTAAGAAATAACATAACATCCTGGGTTAAGTTTGTCTTAATTATTTAACAAGTTTTAACAAACAGTTCGTAACAGATTGCTATGCTAAAAAACAGATTACGACATGAAACTGTTTCAAGCCACTGTCAGTTGAAATACAGTTATCAGCAAGTCTGGTCCTCCGTTATTAAATGTATGGAAAGTGTTGTAGTCTTTGCCTTTTGCTCTGTTTGTCACTGATATTTGCCTAGGAGTGTCTAGGCACTGACTTGTCCAAAGCTTGGCTCCCTATGGGGGGGGGGGGGGGGGTGAAGGGAGGGGGTAGGAGGAAGTGAAGGAGGCGCACCCCTGGCGTTTTTTTTTTTAAAAAAATACGGTGTTGTAGATAGATAATTTTAACCTTTTCATAGAAATCGGCTTGTTCAAATTAAAGGAAAACAGGAGAAAGACAAACTGACTGGCTCGAGCAGTTACCATGGCAATGCCGCCATCTTGGAAAATGGGTTCTCTGAAATAATTATCTATGAAATTTATCTTCTCCTCCAAATATTGATGGAACTTAATAAATTTGCTTAAGTTGTTGTTTGGTATACTCTCTAAAAATTTACCTGCACATATTTTCAGATTTTCAGGTGCAAAAAAAGATTCTGTAGAAATATTTAAAAATGTTTTGTAGTAAGATTTCAAATTTCGCCCTTTTTTTTATAACAAAAACATATTTTTCTCCGAAACATATAAACGGAATGGGACGCGCATGTATGTTTTTGGCCTTGTGAAAATGTTGTATGCCAAATTTGGTTTGTCCCAATATACAAAAATAAATAAGTAAATAAATAAAAAGTAGATAGCAAAATAGTGACGAACATTTGGGTTTTGAGAAAAAAGCGTAGCGTTTTAATTTATTTTTAAAGTAAAAAAAAAGTGACATGGAAAGTTTTTATTCTGCTTTAACCTCAAATTTGTCCTTTTTCCAGACATTAATCCCCTCTCCATGACATCTGTGTCATGGAAATTTTTCCCCTTTTCCTGGCTTTCTGTTCATATCTTTTCTCGAATTCTGTTCCCTATCCCTATCACTATAAGGGTTCCCAAAGAGTTACTTCTGGGTTCTTAGGAGCTTATATGTGGTCTCGTTGTCTTCCTCTGTCACAGTCAAGAATGTCTTGACCTTTAATCTGGCCCCGCAGAAATTCGTTTTTGCAACTTTTGCACGAATTCGTGCACTGCGCGATTTTTACAAATTTTTGCAACTTTTTGCAACTTTTAAGAGAATTCTATCAGAATAGAAGAAAGTAATAATAAAATAAATTTTAACAATATATATATTTTTTTTATCATCATTTCTCTTCACAATACCGACATTCATGATAGAAAGGCCTAGGCACGGTTGTAGGCCAATCTGGCATGGCTATATTCAACTCTTCAGCTTTCGAAGAGCAAACTGAGGCCTAGCCTCGTCAGGCCGAGCCATCTTGATCTAGAACTCTAGATCTGGTCGGTACTTTAGTTCATGTATTTGGGGCATGATTTTGAGTTCAGTGCGAAGGTCTAGCCGCTGAAATAGTACTAATCTAATCAAAATCAAGGCTGGATATCTAAATAACAATTTTGGAGTCCCAACCGTCGCTCGTCCAGTTTCGAGATACCGGTACTGTCGAGTCCAGATCAAAATCTAGATCTATAGGACTAGGAGGTCAATGCGTCACGTCGGGTCTTCGCGTCACCTGTGTGCGCATCATGTTAGACTGTACCAATTTGCACCAAAATTGGCATATTCCTTCTGACCACAGAACTATTGAAATCAGCCAGTTTTGGTTCACATTGGTACAGTCTGACCTGATGCGGACATAGGTGACGCGAAGACCCGACGTGACGCACTGACCCTCCAGTCCTATAGATCGCGAAAAACAACTCTAGCGTCGACTTTCGGATTTGGGTTTCAAGTTGTTAATAAATCTCGCCTTTTTTTCCTAACAAGTGTTTTGATTTAATATAACTTCTAGAGTGGATTTTACCTCAACTTTTATAAGCCACCATCAATTCAGTTGGACAAAAATTGTTTCTTCTCTCTCCACCTTTCTCTCTCTCTCTCTCTCTCTCTGCTTTGGAATGCACCAATAAAAGGGATATCATTGAGGAGCAATTCTAATCTTTTACTTTACCAATGGTCCTTTTCTTTCTTTTTTTCCCCGCGAATTTTATAATTTTGTTAAATATTCTAGGTTAGTTATAAATCTACATACACTAACATTAACAATATATTATCCTCAAATAATCAAAACTTTCCAATGTACTGCTCTGACAATCCAGGGACCCTTTTTTTCCCCAGATCTGGATCTACATAGCTCTAATAAGTGTCCAATTATTATTAAGTCCCAGCTTTAAATCTGGAATATATTT
>JBCEWB010281436.1:0-19141 GCA_039654565.1 Peronia peronii
CAGGAAAAATTGGCAACTTCTAAAAGCCGAGATAATCCTACTTTCTTTGGATTGAAAGGCTTAAGAAAAACAAACAACATCGCTTATCAGTGTAAACCGAATCGCTCATCAGTGTTCACAAATATTGCATGGGCATGAGATTCGAATGCGGAGCGATGACTCAAACGTTAGAGGCTCCTGATATTAGATGCCTGGTGAGGGGAAGTTTAAAATTGAACAAATGCTTTTGATGCAAGAAAAGATGACACGGGAATATTTCAAAGAAGATTGGTGTCAAGACCATCCCGCCTCCCTTCCCAACCTAAACGTTTGATGTTTCGGTCCCAAGTTCACCCAACCTAAACGGATGGGCACTTCCCCCTTTGAGAATATGCGGCACGGAGTGGGGTGTGTGTAGCCTATGTGTGTGTGGAGAGAAGAAGGGGTGGCAGACAGGACACCAAAAGCATATCCATTTTTTAGAATCCAGGATAAAACACAGCCGCTAGTTCTATCCATCGACAGATTCCACAAGTACAACATGTAAATTTTGAAAACTATAATCTTTTCGTGTTTCTGTAAACTGTTTCCACCGAATTTTTAGGCCGAACACTTGAACTACTGGCGACTCAGCTGAAAATTTAATAAGCTATATAGATGAATGTCTCTTTTTTTCATCTGTGTTGTCTTTTTTGTCCATGAATTTCTGCTTATACTGTCAATTACCATACATAAAAGACACCCCCCCCCCCTGTAAGCGTGGACGCTGTTTCGTTTATTAGAATACCCGTCATTCTCTGTGCCTCTCTGTAGGGGTACACTTCACTTAAACGTGAGGAAAAAAGCAATGAGCACTTTGGATAAACAAAGTGAATAAAGCTTATCAACAAGCTGTTTTAATGTAGCAAATTAATTATTACTAGTCTGTCACTGAGGTTGTAATTCTTCAACTAAATATTTTCAATTCTACAACGCGATTCTGATAGCACAACAATAACTCTTTTTTTTTTTTTCAGAATCGCCGTGAAATTGTGCGATCAGGTGTAGGTCTGCAAGGCTTGTCTATCAAAGGAAGATATACAGCCTACATAACAATCTACTTCGTGATCAGAATATCACAAAATCATGTCATGAATAGGGGTATATTTCAAGAGAAAAGTAAACCACTCAGGCAATAGTCTGTGGTTTCAGTGTTGGATTGGATTACAATGTGACCTGTGTACATGTATTACTATTTATGTAGGACGTTTGTATGTCGGTCTTGTAGAAGGAGCGATCGATCACCTTTTGCTCAATGCATGACACTGTTTCCTCAAACCGAGAAATGTCATTACACAAAATGCATGCTTAATATGTAAGATTTTTTTTTTTTTTAAGACTGAACAAGTTTTGGAACAGACAGAAAAAAAAAGTGATATGGAGTGGTTTCGGTCGATTTGTGAGCAATATTTTTCAGACTACTACACAAAGTCCTCGCCACACTTCAGGCCGAATAACGCTGTTGTTGTTCTTAGCACTTACAGAACTCTTCTATTTTGCTCACTGCAATAGTCGTCAGTTGGACACCTCCCCTTTGACTCTTAATCTTCAGATCAAACACTTTCTCTCCTAACTTGCTCTCCGCCGATTACAGAAAGAAAATGTCTTCAGTGGCTACCCTTTTTAGTTTGGTAAGTCGTGATACATTCAGACAGCTACAGAGAGCAGATATCACCCCAGACAGGCTAATGGAGTCATAAACAACTACAGAAACATCAACCATGAAAGCAACAACTAGTACTACTACTTCTCCTAATACTACTTTTCTGCCATAATCACTATTACTAGGCTTACTATGTACCGTGCCAAGATTATTACACTGTTCTAAGATACCGGTACTACTACTATTATTACTACATGTATTTACTAATATCATTACCATTGCTACTATCACCACTATCACTATTACTATTTTATTAATACATTACTACTACTTAGAATTACTCACTGCTGTCAGCGTCCCTACAACTGTTATTGTCATTACTACCACACCTATTAGTATCATTGAATGGCACTTTCACCAGCAATTTACAATAATATTTTTTTTTTCCATTTGAGTACCCACGACGTATATGTACCCGCAGCTGAACACATTTCATTCGCCCATACATTGTCTTCTAAAAATAGTTACAACCATGGGCATCTTGCATCCTGCATTCTGATACATGACTGTCAACAGTTTCAGAATTAAAATTCAACCTGGCATTAAAAAAAGGTGGCCAAGAAATAAGTATGTTTTAGGCTGAAGTCATGATGATCCTTGTCTAGAGGAGCTATGAATAAGTTATACCATTTATTTAAAAGCACGCAGAACAGAATGCGTCCGCCCTGTTTTTTCACGAGGAACAGAAAAGCTAGGTAAAATCCTGTGACTATCAACCTTCAATTTCTCAATTTTTCAAATTTTATAACCCAGGCAGTCATAGGGCAGGGATTTGAAAGGCATTGAATGATGTAATTCGTAGACTACCATAATCTTACCTGTAGAATACCAATGTTGGGGCAGTCCACATCTAACCAACAGCACCCGCGTCCCCTGTCCTTGACCTGCAGATTTGACACTGACTGGGTGACCGCGATCTGCCACTCTCTTCAAGCAGTTGACCACACTAGTGCTGGCCTGTCTCAGGCGGAACATACTTCAAGCGGACAATGTACCTACAGTGTATAAATGCAAGTCTGTTACGTTCTTTGTAAGCCTTTCAACCTCCTGGGAGTGGATATCGCTATGAAGAGCTTCCAATTTATCGGTGGGTGAACTGAGTCAAAGTCAAACACGAACATCAATCTTTGATTCGATGAGATAATAAGATAGACAGCTACGGTATAAGAGAGTATAAGTATGTAAAAAAAAAAAAAACTATCTGCCCTCCTCAACGTCCCCTCCCCTTTAAAAACAAAAATCATCCATTTTCATTTTACCTGAAATCTGACCTTGCCGTCTTTCTACGCAAACGGGTCCTTGACTCGTATAAAGGCTAGATATTAAAAAAAAAAAAAAAAAAGTCAAGAGTTCACATACAGTTTGCAAACACACCGCTATAGATCTACTTTCCGACCAGCCATTTTATCACATCAGTTGGCTCTTATCTCCTGAGCCAATGTTTGATCATAACATGGCATGTGAACATACTCAAGGACTGAGAAGGGTAGGCTACCTTTTCACGAAGCTGTCACGTTGCACTTACACTAGATCGAATCAAGTTGTCAAATAAAATTTCCTCCACCATTACTGATTCTTAAATCACGCAACGAGTTGCAGGTGCAAACCCCTGTCTGTTATCTTTCCACATTATTATAACAAAAGTTAAATGACTTCATGTATGCACATTCCAACTTGAAAGACCAAAAATGACAAGATAAATGCCAAAGTTATCTAAATATCAGGATGATGACAATATCAAAGTGACGTGTGAGGAGAAAACACTGAAGAATTTTTATTGATGAGTGACCCTACAATCATAACTAGTCATTATTTGAAAAACAGAGTTTCTATTGATCAAATTCGTGATGTTTCTCATTTGTGGATGTGAGACATTAAATAACTGGACTAATTTTTATTGTAAAGAGCTGAATAGTCGACCGATCGTCTATGCATCAAAGATTGACGAGTCAGCAAATTTATAGTTGATTTTGTGGGTTCCTAGCAGGGAAAGATCACTAACTTAGGTAAGTTTCGAAGTTGTTCTAGTATTTCTACATGCATGAAATCTATGCCCTAGAATAAACTTATCATAGAAATCCCAGCCACACAAACACCTTGGATGTCGAAATGATTTAACTGAGTTTTTAATGAGGGGAGGGAGCGTCCTGGAGGTGATTTTTCTTTTACTATTACAAACAGATTATTTTAAGATTTCCTATTGAATTCGGAATGTTCCAGAAAAAAAGCCTGACTTTCTCCAACTGTTTCTTGACATGGCAACTTGGCAACGCCGCCATCTTGGATTTTGACTAGTCTGAAAGGGCTGTCTTTGAAATCTATCCTCCACAAAGCCAAATATCAATGGAGCTTAATGGAACTTGGTCAGCGTATTGTTTGGCATGTTACCTTAAACATTGTGAGTTTTCAGTTTTTCATGTGCAACAGAAGATTGTGTATAAATTTTTAAAATAGTGAAACTTCATATTCCGCGAATTTCTCATGAGAAAAACCTATTTTTAAAAAAATCTTATTGTGAAAATGATGCATGCCAAATGTGGATAGAATCAGTTCAGAAATTAAAAGAAGTCAGCGAAATAATGACAAAAATTCCTGTTTTGAGAAAAACGCATTTAATTTTTAATTTTTTTTTTAAACGGAAAACTTGACAAGGATTTTTTTTTTTCGGCTTTTAGCCTCATAATAGCCTTTTTTTTTTTCAGATACTCGCCCTCTCTCTCTATGATGTCTGTGTCTGTTTTTTTTGTTGTTGTTGTTGTTTTGTTTTTGTTTTGTTTTTTTTTCGTTTTCCTAGTTTCTGTCATATCTTTTCTTGAATTTTGCTTCCTACCCTAATGTTTTCCATTGAGTCACTTCTGTATTCTTGAGGGCCTATATGTGGTCTCCACATCTTTCTTCATCAAAACCAAGAATATCTTGACCTTTACTATGGCAGATAGTTATTAATTACTGTGCTCTGAAGCAGTTGACATAAAAGAGGATTTCACTCTTTATAGGAGGTGGAAATTCATTTTCGAGTGTTTGGTCAAATGTTACACTGATATTCTGCGTGAATCGTGAGTCTATTTCGTCTCAGAGTGATCACCCAGGGTTCATTCCTGGCACTAGGGCTAAAAATATTGCCAGAAAAGGTTATAGTCAAGTGTTTTATCCATCCTTTCCCTGCATCCGGTCAAACAGCAATGATCCACCACTGCATGTAGCAAATCAAAGGGAGCCAAATCCTGATTGACAGTGGATCGGGACACTCGTTGAATGACTATGGGTCAAATCTGATAAGTAGAGATATCCAATTTTTACTGTTATTTTTATAGTTCAGAGAAAACACAAACCTAAAGTCGATTTGTTTTAAAAAGCAGAAATAATATTTCAGGACGCCCCCCCCCCCCCTCCTCTCAATTCACATAAAATGATATTTAGAATGTTCTTTCACTTCTGATCTGTGAATTAAGTGTATTTCATATCATTGAACACACTTGGATCTTCCGAAATGGTCGGGGAAACATTTAGCTTTATCACTGTTTTTTACCGTGCTAACCACAATGTCACAATTGCATTATCTCCTCTTGTCGTTGACTCCTATGTCCTATAAAAACATGCTGACTGTTGCGACCTGGTAGTCAAAACAGACTCATATTGAGATCAGGATTTCCTTTCCGACCGATCAAATTGCACGGTTTGATTTGCTTTGGGTCATTAGAGTAGATCTTGCGATTCTAGATTTAGATTCTAAACTCCAGAAGGGAGAAGTTCCACGTCAGGTCAAGTGACTTCAGGAGTGCTATGATTAGGGTTCAATTTAGGATTAGGGTTCAGTTTAGGGTAAGGCATGGGGTTAAGTTTAGGTTTGGGGTAAAGTGAGATATAGAGTTTATTCAAGTATACTGGAACATTTCATTACAATATCAGGACAACCTCTTAAGAATAGACTATCTAGAACACCCGGTAACAAAAGCATTGTCCTTAAAAAAAAAAAATGAATTTTTAGAGACAATGCAAACAGTTAGGTGGTCTTCTACTTTAACTTTTGTTTGCCAACGAACAAAAGCACAATAGCAATACTACAGTTATTTTGGAGGAAACACATCTAGACCACCGATATTGACCGTGTAAATCGGAGACTTTATTAAATTTTAACGCTAAGGCCCAGTTCCAGAGACCCTGGTATGTCCATCCTGATGATCAACAGATGACCAAGTGACAGAGAGCAGAGAGTGATGCCCATTAGATTCAAGACAGCCAATAACCCATAGTTTATTAACGCACTGATTAACGATGTGGGGAGGAGAGGAGGCGTAGCCAAGGAGTTACGCATCTGACTCTGGATGAAAATGTCGTAGGTTCTAGTTCTAGGGAAGGATGGAAAGATCTAGAACCTGCTTTCTTATGTTTTCAGTGAGCCAATTGTGTACTTCTTGGGTAGGAAGCCCGACATTTAGCCATCTTAATAAATCCAAGTATATAATTTTGAATGTAATGTTTGTAGGCTAAGCACGTTAAAGTATAGAATCTTTGACCGTTAAAAATCGGATGTAAAGCAGGCCGAAATGCCCCTATGCGCTAAAAAGTTCCAAATTATTTATTTCATCTCAGTTACATCCCTCTGCCTGACACTTGAAGCCGAGACAGTAGATTATCTCTATTTTCTTAGATTTGAAAGGCCGGATAGACTGCATAGTTTATTTACAAAAAGAAAAAGATTTTCAGCTGACAAATGTCTATGAACGTGGGTAGGAACTGCATGTGAAATTGACCAGGAATATGATGTCTACTCGTTAAATTATGCTTGCGGAGTGGGGTTAGGTTTGTCACCAGTTACACTGTATCTCCTTTATCAGACAAGAAGATTTTAAACGGACAAAAGTTTTTGTTCTAAAAGATTACTGTGGCCATAGATCTATCTGTTGTATTTTGTAAATCAAATATTGAAAAATTCTTATAGCAAGATAATGCAGTCTTTTTTTTTTTTTTTAAGAATGTATCTATTGATAGTCTCATAAGGCTTGTGTATGATTTTATTTCTCCATGTAGCTAATAAACCAATGATATTTTCATATCCCTGTAAAAAAGAAAAAATAGAATTTGGGTAGCTTTGGGGCTATCCATTTCTGAGTTAAGGAGTTACTGCCAAGGACGTCAGATTTTATATTTCCAATTACAGAAATATATGACAGAACTAGAGCTATATAACACCATGATGTCCAAAAGTTAAATGAAAACTTATGAAATAATTTTAGAAATGAGATATATCTAGCTGTTTTACTGTCATGTAATCTTGCAAGTCTTTATCGAAGGTATATTCCATTGCCAATTCAATGTCACATTCAGGTCGCACACGAGAGGATTACTGGGCAACTACACGGCTTGTAATGCTAGTCAAGCACTCCATCCCATAAGATTGTGTTCACACACTAAGCTTTCCGCTTGCAAGATGCTTGGCTACGAACACACGTCACACCTCCTGACTTAGTTAAATTGACTGAGTTCAATCCCCCCAATGCTTCCTTGGATTCGCTGTCACTCAGTGCATCCTTCTGATCCAACCAACGGTGACCATATACCATTCAGCCCATGCGGTCAAATCATCCTTACCAAACTCTTGCAGTCTCTCTTATCTTGCACTAAAAGTACACAGATCCTTCACATCTTGTGTCATTAGTTTGCGTGTCCTTTGTTGTTGATTTTCTGATCCAGACATGGTGGTACGGTATGTTTCCAGCTCATTTTTATTTTTTATTTATTTTTTTTTTGTAAATCGACCAGAAATATGAAACCTACAGATAGAAGACAGTCTCCGATATCTTGCCTTGTAATGGGCTGTTTTTCTAATAATTTTCTAGACTTTGTTTTTCAAGACATAATAAAATATTTGATACATGTGTTAGATCTACGTGTAACAACTATTTGGTGGTTTTTCCATTATGGAATATTGTCTAATGTAACAAGCCTGTGCTTTAAGCTTATAACTAACTGCGAATTTCATGAGTTTTCCTGTGGTGGAATTCTTCGTTTTCCATTTGTAGACAAAAATTTACCTTGTGAAAATGTGTGTCGAGGCAGGCTAAGCCTACATAACGGATACACAACAATACATCTCAATAGTAAAGATGTATAGCACAAACAATAATGCAATATAAGACTTACATATATTAATAGGTGATACTACCCACACTTACAAAGTAGGTCCCAGATTGTACGGTAGTCAGAACACATGCATTCGTATTTTATAGGACACAGACGATGAAGCACAGTATGAAATAGGCCAATGGCGAGCTACAGCTTCGTCAATCTCTCTTCGCTTTTGCCTGCGTTGTGTTCGGTCTGATGATAATGATGTGTAGCATACATTGACTCAGTGTATCCCCCCCCCCCCCTTCTCTCTCTCTCTTTCTCTCTCTCACCGTTCTCCACCCTCTCCCCATCCTTCTCTTCTCCCTTTCTGGCAGAATAGTGTAGCAAAAATTCCCAAACATACTTTTCAAGCATTGCTGTGCATATACAGGAGATTCGTTAATGCTTTCAAGGCTACATGGCTCGTAACCCATGATAAGCCTTATATATTTTCCTGTAACTAGTTCAGCCTACCACATCATGGGTCAGAGCTGACAACCTCGCCTGATGATACTTAACTGCTTTGACAGCCCGGGCTGAAATTATAATTCTGACAAAATCATTTCAGGCAGTTTGAACGGGCATTATACCGAGTGGACATAACATTTTCAGTGGCCATACACATAATATATTAGTTATGGGTTTCAACCAAAGGAACTTCATTTTAGCCCAAACTTCAAGAAGAGCCAACAAACACATTTTTTTAAAGAAAGTAGGTTTGTTCAGTATTATGTAATTAGGTCTTACGATGAAGCTAGAAATCTGTTGAATTAAACTAGGTAAGGCACTGTACAAACAAGAATGAAAACCGTATACCGTGGCCTCGAGGCAAAAAATATAAAGTTTATGGCGGGGGGGGGGGAGGTATTTTATGTAGACTATGATTAGCTTAATGGAAAGCAGATGGCCTTACGCAGTAAAATATGGTATCAGTTTTTAGTATTGGTACAGCTGTTATTTGGATCTAATTGTAACAGCTAAATTAAAAAGGAGACTGCAACATATAGATAGTACAAATTTTGCGATCACAGTGATGCTGTGCGCCCTGGAATGGAAAACAGCATTTTTTCCCACCAAGTTTGCAATCACAATGATGCCACCTAAATAAAGTCTTGTAAATAATGTCATGTCTAGCCTTCTCGGAAAAGGGCAAATATATTTCGGAGGCCCCGTGTGAGCACTATTTTGTACTATACACTTTAAAGAACTCGTGGCAGTTAAAATTCGGATAAAGAACAGACTTAGACCTGGCTGTGTAGGCAAAATTTCCATAATTCCATACATGTATTTCTACCCACCAGAATTTTTCTCACCAAATTGGTAACGCACTCAAGCCAAGATAATCCTACTTTCTTAGGTTTGAGAGATTACGTACATCATAAAAACAGGCATACCTCTTACGTTCCTCAATTTATCATTCTCAACAGTTTTCAGATATTGCTTGTGTATAAACAGAGTTGCAAGTGATGCCGCTAAAGGGAAACATCATGCATAATGCGCACCCGCTCTCTCCACATTTACTCTGTTTTTGTGCGCGAGGGCGGCCTGTGCTACAGCGAATGCCTTTAACAGAATTCCGCTTGGTCCAAAGGAGCGTCGAGATACCAACGTATTACAATATAATAATAAAATTCGGCAACTCGATGTTCATAATAATAATAATAATAATAGTAATCGAAGGGACAAGGAAGAGCTACCAGTTCTAACTACTTAATTAAGCGGACACCAATACTTCTGAATACTCTAGACATACATACAATGTCAAATAAATGTTGTAAGCTCTGTGCTCATCATATCCAATACCGGAAAGAATGAAAACACATTCTATAAACATATGACAACAGACAGCGTAATGACACATTTTGCAGTTCTAGGAATTTATCAGTGAACATAAGGGAGAAATTTTAACAGTATGATATTCGGGTTTTTTTTTTTCATTTTTTTTTTGAAAACCGCATGTTTGAAAGTTTCCTGTTCTTTTTTAATCGTCAATATAACGCTAAGATTAGCAAAATTCAACGCTGGGTACGTAGTTTCTGCCCACCGTGGTGTAACCGTCAAGACAACGCTACACGTGGCACCCATCAGAGTGATCTCGTTGTATTGCTCTATAGATAATTAATATGCAAATTGACTCTGCAGCTGCCAGATTATTCTATGATCGGACTACTGAGGCATATCATATCAAACTGTGCATTCAGATGGATGGAGTGAATGGTACATTTTATAATCAATGTCGTTTTCATGACAGGCAATACAGCGGTTTTGTTGTTCCGATGCACAGATGGATAGAAAGACAAATGAATGTTACATAATACTGATAATGTGAAGAAAAAAAAAAGTGGATGCTCTAAAATATTTCTTACTTACCTTTCAACTCCTGATCATAGGCTTTATTAGGAAACTAACTGATAGCTAAACTGCTAACATAGAGCAGAGGTGGTCATTAAATTTTAATAAGATTCAGTTATGGACCACAAATTTCGGCCTTTTATCACTAAATATTTAGAAGTGTGACGAAGCTTAGGTGGAAGTCTAGATGCTGGATGGATGGATGGATAGATGGATCATGGATGGATGGAAGAATGGATAGATGGATGGATGGAAGAATGGATGAAAAAAAAACGCCTGAATGAAATGCTTTTGATTAATCGGGGTCAATGCATCGCCCTTCATGTCAAATATTAAGAGACTGGTTTCTTCTTTCACATGCTGCCAGTAAATAGTGTGGAAATGTGTTACGCACCATTGCGTACAATGTGTCGACACAGTGGTATTTCTAACATAGACATGTTTGCTAGCCAGCAAAAAAGGAACGTGCAAGACCAGATATTTTGGTCCTCTATATTTTTCAAATATTAAGAACAAAAACAAACAAGAGAGTTGATATAGAGGATCTTGTAAATGGTGTTACTAAATTCGCCATAAAAATCTCAAAATGTTTACCACAATTCAGTTTGTAAGTTTAGAAGGGGCTGGAAATTTAAAATGAAAGGAGGGATTCAGTTTATTATTGTATACATCATTGAACTGTGATGGAGGGATCCGAAAGATAAGAGATGTCAGCAATTGACAGAAAAACGGGATAAAGATGAATAAGGCCACACAGGAAGAAGGTCAAAGGAATGTGACTGCTTGTCTTTATTGTCGTCCTTTGCGAGGCTCCACGGATCTTCAATTCTGTTAAGAAGTTATTGATCTGCTACACAGTGCACTTGATGAGGGAGTCTCGAGGTCTCTTGAATAATTCATATTATGACAATTTGACCTCAGCTAGGGTGACTAATCTTAACGACTAGTTCACATAAACATTCTGAATTAAAAGACTTAATTTTTAAGAATCCAAATCAGCGGAATACCTTGTCAATGGAGACAAGAAAACAATACAAGATGTATGCACAGTATAAAAATATGAGACTGGAGTGACCAATTAAGTGACGCTCCGATTTTCACCTCCGACACACTAACGTATCAATCTACTGACAGAATGAAAAATCATCAATAACTCTATTAGTTAATGAATAATTCAGTCACTCAGTCATTCAGACGATCAATCATGCATGCAAGCACACTAACAATTAATTGATAAACTAGACAGACTGATCAAACAACAAACCAATAAACCAAGCATCTAACTGCCGTCCAATTGTCAAGCAACAAAGCAGGGCAAGCCAACAAGCCGCCAGCATCTAGCCATTCCATCAGCAGCAATCGACGCCCTGGCTTCGATCCTAAATCAAAGGTTGTGGATAAACATGTGCATAATTGTGCTGTATGAATGTAGAAATCGTGATCTGGAAATCAGTTCAATGTACACGTCATTGAAAAGCTCCTTGAGATTGATAGGCATAATATAGCAATTATCAATGAGTGTTAGTGACCTGTTATCAGTTCTATGCCCTGGAAAGAAATTTCCACTCTGTTCTGATAAACATGTGCAGTGACATCAGGAAATTATTCATGCCTCTGCTGTCACTGGGTCATGGAAAATGCCCTCTACGTGTCTAATATGGCCTCATTTTGGACGAACAAATCGGCAAGATTAATATTACATCGTACAGTTTGCATGCCGTTTTGATGAATACTTGCTGCAGTAACACATAACATTATGGCAGGAATTATTCAGTCTCTGCTGTCACTGGGTCATGGAAGATGTACTCTGCAAATCTGTCTGGGATGGCTTCATTATAATATGATTTGGACGAAGAATTTGGCAAGGTTAATAACACAACGAAAGGCAAAATAATACTGTTGCTGTCTTACTGATTAGCTATAGCTTCTGTTAATAGACTAATTGTCTTTGCGTAGATTTGATTGGTATTGCACGTTTGCATTTTCGAATCTGTTTTAACTATCTAATCTCTTCTTTTTGTTTTTCGGCTTTTTCGTCTTTTCTCCTGATGGAGAATGGGAAAAGGAAGGGAGAACGAAGGATAGTATATTTTATCCAATATCAATTCTAATATTTTGTCACAGATATCTGTACCACTGTTATATGAAAAAATGCAGGCAAAATACGCGGAGTTAAATTATCATAAGCCAATCTACTAGAAACTACTTTAGCAAGATCATAACACAAGCAATTGAAATAAAAATGTGGATCATAAGTGCGCATACAAATTTACGAGAGCACACTAAACAACCCAGCGTTTAAAAAAAAAAAAAAAAAAGCTCACACAGGCCTAAAGTGTGGGCTGTACAGGAGCTTGATATAATTCTTTCTTTCTTTTTTTCTTTCTTTCTTTCTTTCTCTCTTTCTTTCTTTCTTTCTCTTTTCCTTTTTTCTTTGTTTCTTGTTTTCTTTTTCTTATTTTTTTCTTCTTGCTTCCTTTTTTTGTCTCTTTTTTTCCTTGTCTTGTTTCTTTTACCATCTTTCGTTTTTGGGTCTCTCTATGCTCCATCAGAAGATAGAAATACATTTTAATATTGGCTTGACAATTGAAATGGCAATGATTGCTTACATTAATTATAATTTGTTTCTTCTCAACCACAACAAATGTTTCAATGCATTGTCTCTTTGCACTTGTAAATGATACACCATATACCATCTTAATCAACTATTTATGTGCCCGATGTGATGTGGAAGGATGGGAAGGGGATAACACATACACACATACATACACACATTGTAAGCGTTTTGCCACTCTACTTTTCTTTCTTGCTAATATATTGTCTTTAACACAGCGTAATAATCATTGTTGCATTAAATAATTTCTTGAAAATCAGTGGGTGAGTGGGTATGGGTGTGGGGGAGGAGAGGGGGGATCTGGGATGAATTGAAATGGGGCTTGCCCTATTCTAGGGTTAAATATGCATGGGAGGTAATGAATTTGACGGAATTAACATTGTGTGGAAATAATGGCACTGGCATTTCTTTTTCTTAAATTGATTGGTCTCAATCTTCACAGTACAGAAGAAATTAGTATAAAACATTTGTGCCTCGTGCATATATATATGCATTATATATATGTCTCTAGGACAGACAAGTTTTATGAGATTTTTACCTACCAGATCTAGTTCTACTCTGTTCCTGATATTGTGTATACCGGTTTTGCTTTTAAACAACAGATCTGCAACGCAACACTGAGATTTTTCACTACTGAAAACCTTTAGAGGATTGTTGTTTCATTTATTTATTACAAAGTATGACAAGAGACATTGTCCACAATTAGCTGCTGCTTAGTTTATTACAGCTCCAAATCAACAGGCATTCTTGTAGCTTTATCGCTTGATACGATGACCAAGTGCTATCTACAGGTGCAGAGGGCAAGGGTTGTCATGTCTTTTACCAGCTTTTCTTCTCGCTCTCAAAGAGGAATGGAAAACTGAAAGAAAGAGAAAATTAGGGTTGTATCTTCATTTGTAATCTTTCAAAACAATTTCCACATAGACCAAATAATTAAATAAAACATAATATTATGACATCCTGAAGTAAAATCTGAAATGCATCTCTCCAAACGGAAGTAGATGGATGCAGATACATGTATTATGTGTTCGAAAGTAAATATAACTTGTGCGTAATTCCTTTGAGCTTAAGGTGTTCATCATTGCTCAGAGATTGCTGAGATTTTGTCTGTATGTGGATGCTCATTTCCCCCCTGAGGATTAAAGAAAATCCTATTATTTCAAATCATAAAATAATTCAGATAGTTATGCTAAATACACATCATAAGACACATTGTCGCTCGCTTGCACATGCGTAGTATGTACAATTCACGAAATACTTTATGTACACCACTCGACCATGTCACATAAATTTTAAGGTGATTTGCAAATATTTTGACAAAAGTGTCTAAGCATGTAGTTTTACACAAATTTTGGAAATGGACAAAGGGAAAAAAATAATCCCTGGATGTTATTTTTGCACAATGAAACTGGATATATCAGTTTAAGAAACACTGTCTTATAGCCGTTGCATATTTTTTGTATTACGATGGTGTATCTTAGGGCACAGAAGTCCACAAAAACAAATAATAAACCGACTGTTCTGATTTTCATCAAGGTGTGAAATGTAAACTGACTGATATAGTTTTGATTCTTACCTCTTGGCAAATTCTTGAGCATAATCCTGGAAGAGAAAAATGAAAAAAAGCATTTTGTTTTGTTTCGTTTTGTTTGGTTTGGTTGTAACGGGAACGAAATAATAACTATTTTCCAGAATTCATGCCATAATAACACTGCTGATAGCAACTAGATATGTTTTCTTTAACACACCGTAATAATTGTTGCTAACGTTAAATTGTTTCATGAAAATTAGTGACTTGTTTGGTAGAATTACAAGAAGGGCTGGGATGAATTGAAATGGTGCTTGTCCTGTTCTGGAGTCAAATATTCACCGAGTTAGTGAGTTTGATGGAATTAGCATTGTTGAAAACAGAAGGAAAAGCAGTGGCATCTTCTCTTCTTAAATTGATTGGTCTCAGTCTTCTCAGTATAGAAGAAATAGAATAAAACATTTATGCTTGTGCACACATATTGTTTTCCACTGCCTATGCAGGGTTGAACTTTTCAAGTCAAATTGCACAAAGTTTGTCATAAGATGAGACATGCATGCAGGATATCATTTTACTATTGCAGATCCATACATTTGACATGTTTAGACGCGCAATATTGCCTTTGAACACTGAAACTATCTACTCGAACAGGAGTCTAGAGCCTCCATTACATAGCTAAAAAGAGGACAACCAGCATAACAAATTCAGGAGAAGATACTCAATGTCAGATTTATATAAATCAGTGAAATTATTGTGTATATTTTTTTTCTAGGTGTATGACTACACATAATTCCCAACAGATGAATTTGCAGCTGTAGGTAAATAATTCAGCCAGAATTTAATTTACGATTAAAACATACCACAGAATTGCAGTAGTTGTTGAGCATGAAATTTAGAGCCATGCACAACAGCGTTTCAGTATTTGCGCAATCTGAAATAAGTGAATGATAAGTCAGTTGTGAATAATATAATAAATGCATAAACATTCGGTTAACACAAAAATAAATTCCGATTCTTCATCACTGGCACCAATAATTTATTTTATTTATGTTTTCTTACATGAGTAAGTATTGTACTCGGTATGAGCGTCTTTTCTGT
The DNA here is from genome assembly GCA_039654565.1 of Peronia peronii. Taxonomy (NCBI): domain Eukaryota; kingdom Metazoa; phylum Mollusca; class Gastropoda; order Systellommatophora; family Onchidiidae; genus Peronia; species Peronia peronii. The sequence goes on from JBCEWB010281436.1 coordinate 15,385, forward strand.
CATGGTTCTTATGCATAATCGAGCACATTAACCGGTTAAACTGGTCATGTGCTATGTTCTATATTTGTGATCGTTATACACGCACATTTCGGTGCGAAAAAGTCACGATGGAACGACCATCTTCTAATAAACCCATAGACATAACAGTATAGAAGACCCGGCGCGAAGGCAGTACTTCCGGTACTGTTGGACCAGAGCGTCGGCGCTCAGAGGCAGGGACCCGAGTGCACCGTAGAAGTAAGCACGTAGAGCCAACAACAAAACACTACAACTTAAAAAACACGGGGTGGAGAGAAAATTAAAATGACTTAAACTTTTCGCTGTGAGTGACAGACGTACATTTAGAGTCTATTCAACCTATTCAACCTCTGAATAATAAAAGTAGTGTTGTTTTTTTTTATAAAAATTAAATTACGTGAAAATAAATAAATAAATAAATGTTAATACTAACAAGTTGATACGAAAAGGAGACTAAAGAAAGGCCTTGTGAAATTTACCACATAGTAGGCCTATTGGTAATCTGTGAGTCCGTCGAATGCGGATAATTTAAAACAAAAGAGATGAAGAATAAATGCATGTGTAAATCAGCTTATTTGATTTGTAAATGTATGAGTAGAAAATAAATGCAGTGCCATGCTCCTGTGAAAACGTGTACAAAGGAAGGGAACAAGATGGACCTAGACACAGTTCAACATAAGCAGACAAGATCCCATTTACTTTTGGTGTTAGATATGGTAGATGTAAATGCTTATGTACACACTCATATAAGCTTGGACATTGTACAGTAAAAATGCGAGGAGATGGCGAAGAACTTTAGATCATCATAACAGCACATAATTGTTTGAAATTTTAGTTTATTTGCTGAACTTCATGTTCAGTCTGTGGTAGAGTCTCGAGATCGAAGTTCCGTTGTAACATATCAATCTGAAAATATGCATCTGCTTTAGCTCTTCAAGCAGACATTTTTTTCTTCTGTCTATCTTCGGCACCTTTTTCTTGATTTTTTTTTTCTTTTTCTTTAGGTTGCGTTTTTTTTTGGTTTTGTTTTGTTTTTTCAAATCAAATAAGTTGACTTTCTCCTATTTCTTCTTTACCTCTTTTGTTTTTAATCATGCATGTTTTCATTTCTTACTTCCTTGCCTTTTTCTGTCAACTGACTCACTGACTACGATCAGGCTTAATGTATGGTAAATTTCAGAAGACTTTCCTTTAACCTCCTTTTCTTATCAGCTGCTAGTGTTACCATTTATGTATTTGTTTTTCCGTAATTTAATCAAAATCATTACTTTTATTATTTGGAGAGCATCTAGTTTGAAAAGGCTCTAAATGTTTTAAATCTGTCACTCACAGCGAAGAGTTTTAGCTCTAATTTTCTTACCCACCCAGTATTTTTTTTTTCTTTTTCTAAACACGCTTCTTTTCAAAGCCCGGTCGGCACCCATAGTTCAGCCGCGCGAGGAGCGTTCACTGAGGCTATGGCCGCCAATAGCGAAAAAGAGGTCGCGTGGGGTCTAGTTATACTGTTAAGTGTATAAGTAAACCTACTATCCTCTCCAAGTATTTTGTTCGGTATACTTATGCGAATGAAGTCCCAGTTAGACTGTTAATCGGTAATGAAGACCAGCATTGAAATTCATTGTGAAAGGCAAAATTAAGGCATTTATAGACCCTTCCATGAAGCTTTTATCTTATCGAGCCCTAGTAAGCCACAGACTATTCTGGTCATCACTGACTTCGGCCAAGCACATGGCAAATAAGAAAATATTAATCCCTTAATTAACAAATGCAGAAAGTTATCTGATCAATTAATGGTTACTCAAGCGACGCTTAGGAAAATCTTCAGTTATGCACATCCTAATCATCTTGCTGTTGAAAAAAAAAAAGGGGGGTGGGGGGGCAATTCACATCTCATCGTTTCAAAGGGCATCGTTGTAGATCTCATGTGAGACTGGCGCAGATGAATCGACAGATATCGACAAGTGCAGCGAACATAATCTTATACTGTCTCCCATCGTAGATCATAAGCTAAGGTAATTTAGCCACTAATTAAATTAACTAAATAAGCGCGCATAGATCTACTCACCCCTGTTGTTTGCTACGGTCCGTATACCATTACATATTAGGCGTTTGTTCTGTGCACTAGAGAATGCCATCAGAGAGATCAGCACGATGAAAAACAGGGTTGTTTTGGCCGCCATTCTATGGAATTCGAATTGTTGAAATATAAGTTCACATAGAAAGACATCAATTCTTCATTTTGTCCCTATGGAAATGACAAAATATGATATAAAAATGAAAATAAAAAGTACCTAAATTTGTGTATAAGAAATACAATGTGACAAATATAGAGATAAAATTTAACATCAAATGAAAATGAAAAGTATTTAAATCTTGGTGTAATACAATGTGATAAACATAGAGGCACTGTGTAATGTACTGTCACTGAGATCTAAGATACTAAGTTAAACAACAATAACAGCAAACAGCAGTGACTTGGTCATTGAATGTTTTGATTGATATATTGCCGCTTTAGCCAATTGTCTATTGTTTCGTACGTCCAGTTTACTTAAGGGAATAAATGAATTATCACACGCTTATCTGTACTTGCTTCTGAGCAGACAAGGACCGAAATGCATTACTTTTTTTTCATATTTTTATACTAGGTGATGTACAACTCAATCTGCAATCAGTCATTCATAGTAATATACAATCATCTAGTTAGTATATTCTAACATTTAGCAGTTCAGATATGTTTCATCACTATTGACAGTTAATTATTATTAACTTCTATATCTCAGACTGAAAAAAAATATATATCACAAATGACTTGTTATGATTGAAAAGTACGGAAACAGTGTAGTAATAGTTAATCTGTGAACGACTGCCCTACATATAAACTTGTGAAAATGAAGACCAAGACTGATCTGTTGCTTCTCGAAAACACCGAGGAAATAAGAACAGGGAGATCACATCAGTGACTAAAAGTCTATCGTCTCAGCATTGACCATAATCGAGTTTTATACTTCGACCCCCTTCCGGTCCCTCTTCTCCTTCTTCCTCCGCCAGTAAAATCCACAAGCTTCAGGCCCATTAATTGCCCCGAAGTTATGCGTATCGTGGACAAAGTAATCATTTCAGATGATTGGGCTGTGTATGGATTAACAAGCAGGAGAGGCATCTAGATCTATATGATTCCCTCTGGGCAATTCATGTCCACACAGTTAGTAGCGTAACGTTAATTACAGGTGGGATTGTTAGAAAGATAATGGCTAATTATGGAAATATTAATGGGTGTTGGGAAGCCGTGGAATTTGTATCTAGACCATATTTTTATATGTGAGACCAATGTTATGCAAATTCTCGCCTTACTGAAGACACAGAGTTTACATAGAAAACAAACTGTCAAAACGAGACAGCAATAAAAATATACTGACAGATAAATAAAGTTCCTATGATCGAATTTATGATTACAAACTCCCATACCGAATCCATATTATATTGTTCATATGTTAAATATAATACATACCTTAAATTGATTTCATGTAACTTTGAAGTGACTCAGATAGTGCTGACGTGATAGAAATCTCTGACTTGAAATGGCTGCCTCTCACTTTCGCCCTAACAAGAGAGTATTGACTGCGAAATTCCATTCTCTAGAGTCTCTGTATGGGCATACAATTAGATTCCTCAATTCATCTTACTTCTTCTCTACTTTTATTGTGGGGGGGGGGGGGGGGGGGGGGGGGGGGGGGGGGGG
>JBCEWB010281545.1:0-17968 GCA_039654565.1 Peronia peronii
ATAGATAGATAGATAGATAGATAGATAGATAGATAGATAGATAGATAGATAGATAGATAGATAGATAGATAGATCTGTAAAGTCCCTGATACTGCAGTCAGCAAGAATTTAAGTAGGACAACTCAGTCTTCACTTAGTGTAGGTGCAAGAGAACATGTGTGGATGCCTGATTGGTTTACCCAACGCATTTCGAATTGACACGGAGCAGAATTAAAACTGGGGCAACCAATAAAACTACTGCTAGGCCAGGGATGTAGGGCTGAGATCTAGCCTGTTCCTGCACGCCCACATCCTACTTGCCTACTTCGGCATATCTATCTAGTAGAAGGACGTAAAGCCAAATAACCGAGAAAGAGTATGGAATTAAGCATGGCCAGTCCTATGGAATTATTGTCCTATTAGTCTTTAAATAACTGTTCTTAAAAGCATTGTCCAAAATGCCATTCCATGTGAAGAAGAACAAGGAGATTCGTGGGTCAGGCCTCGACCGGTTTCTTTGCGGATTCCAGATCCACGAGTTTATCTGGTGATGCTACCATCTACTTTATCAGTCCATGGAAAAATTCAGCGCCACCTTGTCTTGTCAAGTCCGCCCCTGCAAGTACCTCGTTGATCCTTCGTCATCCTCTGTCTTTGTTGTTAGAGTTGTTTTAAAGGGAGAGTGGCATTGTATTCTGAGAATCTCTGTTCCGTAGAAGATAATGTACATTTTGAGTTTTCTACAATTAGTATTCATGGTTGCACTGGTTTCCAGGCAAATGGATTGAATTGTCTTAATCTTGTGTGTGTGGTGCCGGTAGTACACGAACAGTCCTCAAGAACGAAGAAATAGAAAATCTGTGCTATCCACCAAGGTCTTGGGTGTTGCGTTAGTAGTAAAAGGATTTCGTTAGTCCGTCGGTTCATGGACTTTGAACAATGGAACTGGTGAGGGCTAAAAGTTCTTGCTCCGTTTAGAAAAGCTGCAATGTTATTACATGTACATTATGCGCCAAGTAAATCACCACATCATGATCCCTCCTAATGTAATAAAATTCATGCAATTCATCTTAATTATCTCACTGCTCTTCAATCAGGCAAACTGGATATCAGCTCTGGCCAAATACGTGATTTGGACCGTATTTCAAATTCCTCTTTAAGTAGATCTAGTACAATATTTTTGTTCAGGTAACCACTTCTTATCACTTTTGTTTGTTTGTTTGTTTGTTTGCTTTTTGTTCTTGTCCGTGAATAGTCTTTGAAACAATAATATTGTTTTGTGTTAAAGATTCGTGTTTGAATCTCCTTACATTATGACTATAATTGTTTAGATCTTTGAATATCCTATTACCTCTTCGGGGGTGAATAGATAATGACAAATTTGCAGTGAGGGCCAGATGGTCTACCTTACCATCAGCCCTGTTTAAAAATAGTGGACAAGATTTAAGACAATGAGAAGAGATGAACTCTCGTGAATCCCCTAATAAAACTCAAACCTTTGGTTAATTAAAAACTTCGACAGCTAAAAGTGATTACAACTGATGGCGTCATGCCCTGCACGTGAATTCTCACAAAGATTAGCAGAACGTATTATTTTCCTTATATGGGAGGGAATCGATTTACCTGTTGAAAACTGACGGCATTCATTTTCCACTTCGTTGTTAGAGAACATTCATTCTGTGCACAGTTTCAAATTAAGGATTCAACGATGGAATGCTGAGAGCTGGAGAGCATAAAATGTACATTTATAGTCGCTTGTTCAATTAAGTGAACAAACTTACTCAAGACGCCGACGCAGGTAGTCTTCAATAGGAAAGGTGGAAAGACAGATATCTTTTGACCTTATGATCTTTTAACCATACATACATGTAGGCTAATCATTCGGGAGATGTCTGCCTTGAATTGAAGAAGTGCACTGTGATATTTTGCTAACATCCAAGAATAGGAGAAATCCGTTTTGAAAACGTCAATTACCTATTTTTCATTGTGAAATATTCTGATCCCCCAAATATCTTAGAACTTGTTCAGTAAGAAAACGAAAATTTTCCCCAAAACTTTGTCTAGAAGGTATCATTTCCCAATTAATATAGTAAACCCAATCTGCTCTTTTGTCTTTGAAAGCAGACGAGCTAACACATACATGTACACTTTTTTTATTACAATGTGCAGAATGAAAATAATATTGAAATATAAAAATAAAGAAGTTGGTTTAATGAAAGATAGCGACTCACGCACTTTTCAAATAAGTATACACTGTCCATTTAAACTGTTTCCTCATTGGTGTAAATTTATTGTAATGGCCAAGAAGACTCCCCGGTCATTGCTCAGGCAAAAGCAATCACTTTGATTCATTTGCATTTCCATTTTTAAAAAAAATTAGTATACGATGTTTTGTAATCCGTATATAGATGCACAAACTAATTTTACTTGTTGACTGCAATAGAGGGCCATTGTATTTTTTAGAAAGCATTTTAGATTGATAGATCTAATAACTGCAATCTCTGTGCCTGAAAAAAAAAAAAAACAGAGATTAATGGTTTTACGGAAAGAAGAAAACCAAGTAAACACAGAAAGATGTTGGAGTGAAAAAGTTAATGTATGCTCTAATAATATATCTTGGTATTGAATGGGAATGGTTGTGCCCGTTAATATCGTCTCGTCCTGATACAACACTGATGACCGACAGGTCCATACAGAGTAAATACTGAGATTTGGAAAATTCCATGGTTTTACTCACCCCAAATGCCGTCCCCATTATGCATCGTACAAATTGCAAGATATAGGTGCTTGTATAATATAACGCACACAAACATTGCTTAAAGTGCTTTTTTTTTTTGGGGGGGGGGTCTTTTAAAAATATGCGTTAGTTATTCTGCATCGAGGTAAAAATGACCAAATTCATCAATATTAATATCAGATGCAACATGAACTTTCCGTCATTTTGGCATTGCTAAAATCTTTGATGCCCGTATCCCTAACTGACAGTTCGTTAACTAAGCTTACATGTAACTATCTGAGGGAGTACAGAGGCGGTATCTCCTATTAACTGTACTTTACCGAGTCTAATGCGCGTGCAGAAGAGAGAGAGAGAGAGAGGGGGGGGGGGGATGGAGCATAGGATTGGAAGATGAGGAAAGGGAAGGAGAAAGAGATAAGTATATTGTGGTAGATCTAAAGAGGACAGACAAACAGATAGATAGACGAATACAGAATAGATGGATGGATAGATGATGGATGGACATGTGAATAAATGGATGGATGGATGGATGGATGGGTGGATAGATGGATGGATGGATGGATGGATGGATGGATGGATGGATGGACTGAATGAGAGAAATTCATGTACCAAACAGAAAAATGTACCGTGTAATTACAGTTGAGATTACACCAAAGAATACTGATTTTAAGTTTCTGAGCCTGGTTAATTACTTGTCGATTTCGACCGGTATCTTTACTTTTTGTAGCTCCCTGTAATTTATGAAAGTCTTGCGAGATTTACAAAGAACTGAGTGGCGAACAGACAAAAACACGCAGATCTATATAAACACACAAAGCACTCGCAACTCGAATGTTCGGCACCTTCCTCGTGATGTAAACAATGGGCCCATACAGGCACCGTGGCAGTGACAGGCATGGGGGACATGTGGTTGCTATCTCTCCTCTAGTCTCACACTCCTCTCCACTTTGGAGGCTAAAGATAGGTCTATTCAGTGGACGGCCTAGGGCTAAAGGATGTAAGTAGCAAACCTGCCAGAGCAAAAGACCATCCATACATTTATACATTACATGTATAATTATTCTTGTGTTCGTCTAACCTACAGGAAAAAACAAACAAACAAAAAACGCTAGGCTATATGTCACCAGCAATACCGCCATGGTGACAATTATATATAGCCATAATTGAGCAATACATGTATATATAATTGTATATAATTGTATATAATTATATAAGAACGTGGTCGGTAGATAAGAACATTTTTAGTCTTGCAGGCAAAATGTCGTTTGCTAAGAAATAGATTGACTATCAAAGTGATCCCATATCCCACGAGGCGCTTAGTTTTAGAGTTTGCCGATTTGTTATTTATACATGCACACAGTATATTGTAAATCGAAAAAAATCATATACGCCTACTAAACATGTTACAATGAATACCATTTATTCGGTATGAATATAAGAAGCCCATTCTTAAGTGTTGAGTGTTGGCAATTACTTCATTCCGGTAAAAATACCAGACTTTCTAATGAAAGTATTATATCAGTTTTAAGAATCATTCGGGACGTCAATATCCTTTGCACGTCAGAATCGTTACGAACTTCCACCAGAGTTTCCTCTGGCTTCTTTGTCAATATCCTTGCTTATTTTCACATACAAAAAGTCGGAAGTGTATCCGTCTTAGATTTTCCACGCCCTATTCTTCAGTAATGTCAGGTCAGACTCTGTCTGCTACTGGGTCCTTCGCAGAACTCCTAGCTATAGATCTAGGTAAATAGCCCCACTGCCTTGTGGGTATCTAGGGAATGTCAAAGGCTAAAACTGTAAACCCTGAAAGAAAATCCGGAGTGGAGCCCCTAAGGCGGTCGGTCGGCTTTCTTCCCTACCTTCCAGCAACTTCTGCAGCTGCGCTGGTACCAAACCGTATTGGTTCATCCTTTCCTTTGGACCCTATCAGCAAGGCCGAGAGGGGAAACTTGACGTCTGGGAAGCCCAAGTTCTCCATATACCCCTATCCAGGCTCGTAGAGCAGCCCACTGGAGAGGAGAAGACTTCGCAAGGCTTCGGCAAAATACGGGAAGTAGTGGTTATCAGTTAAAAGCTTATTCCGATTGGCGTAGGAAACGAGCATTTGGGGCTACTTTCGACGGTCTGAGAGATCATCGTGTCTCATTGGACAGCTATCGCCCGCAGCCCCCAGCCAGTAAGGTGCTGTCCCGCCACAGCTTGCCTGCCTTGCGGGGTGCGCAGGGCTTAGGGACTGATTATCCTGACGAGCGAGCTGTAAATCCCGCACCAGGCACTGAAGCAGAAATGAAAAAAACAAGAAGACTCCAGCTCTTCGACTCGCCAGCTGGAATGTACGGACCATGTGTCCCGGACTGACGGACGACCTCCAACAGATTGACGACGCCCGCAAGACTGCAGCCATCGACAGGGAACTGGCTCGGCTGAACGTCGACATTGCCTGCCTTCAGGAAACTCGCCTGGCTGACAGCAGTTTCATCAGAGACGCCAACAACACCTTCTTCTGGCAGGGCCTTGTCACAGGACAAACGTAAACGGCACGGTGTGGGCTTCACTATGAAGAACTCGCTGTCTGCAGCCATTGAACCACCAACTGGAGGAACAGAGAGGATCCTTACTTTCCGCCTCTCAACAACAGCAGACTTCGTCACCCTCCTCAGCATCTACACACCAACACTCTGCTCCACTCCACAGGCCAAGGATCAGTTCTACGAGGCACTGGATGAGGCAATATCCAGGATCCCTAGAGCTGAAGGACTGTATCTACAAGGGTACTTCAATGCTGGAGTGGAAGCCGACTGCGACACCTGGCCCTCCTGATTCGGCCACCATGGCATAGGCAGGATGAACGAGAATGGACAGAGGCTGCTGGAGCTGTGCTGCCATCATGGTCTATGTGTGTGACCAACACATATGTTTAAGGAACGCCACAAAGTCTCCTGGAGACACTCCCGTCTCGCCACTGGCACCAGCTTGACCTCGTCATCAAAAGGCATGTGGACTTGCGCAGCATCCTCCACACAAGAAGTTTTCACAGCGCAGACTGTGACACAGATCACTCCCTCATCTGCAGCAAAGTGAGGCTGACGACAAGAAGATACACCGCTCCATAACCAAAGGTCTCCCGCATATCAACATGTGCTGTACAAGGGACCCACAGAGAATACAGCTGTTCGAAGATGCCTTTGGTGAGAAGCTGTCTGCTGATACTCTCAACGGAATCAATGTCGACAGCAAGTGGGGCTTCCTAAGGGACATCATATACACATCAGCACTCTCTGCATTCGGGAAGAGAGAACGCCGAAATGCAGACTGGTACGAAGCACACTGGGAAGAGATGCAGCCAGTCACAGAGGCTAAGACTAAGAGGGAAGCCCTGCTGGCCCACAAGCAGAATCCCTGCCCCAGCACTCGTGACGCCTTCAGAGCTGCACGCAACAAGGCCCAGCAGACAGTCCGCCGCGGCGAAAATGACTACTGGCTGAACCTATGCAGCAAGATCCAATCAGCCGCCGATACCAGTAATGCGAGAGGCATGTATGATGGCATCAAGATAGCCACCGGCCCCGCTGCAACCAAGACCACACTGCTGAAGAGCAGGACAGGAGAAGTCATCACGGACCAGGGCAAGCAGCTTGAACGCTGGGTGGAGCACTACCTGGAGCTATACACAACACAGAATGTGGTGAATGATGCCACCCTGGATGTCCTACCCAGCCTCACAGTCAATTTAGTCATGGAGGAGTTAGATGCCCTACCAACAGAAGAGGAACTCAGTAAAGCCATCGACTGCTTGTCTTGTAAGAAGGCTCTAGGGAATGAAGGCTTGAAGAGCGGCAAGCCCGCACTACTGCAGCACCTCCATGAGCTCCTGTGCCTATGCTTGGAGAAAGGCCACGTCCCCAAAGACATGCGCGACGTGAACATCGTCACTCTCTACAAAAACAAAGGAGACCGCAGTGACTGTAACAACTACTGCGGTGTCTCCCTCCTCAGATAGTGGGGAAGGTCTTTGCCCTCGTCGTCCTTGCCTGTCTACAGAGTTTTGCTTCCCATGTGTACCCAGAGTCACAGGCTTCAGGGCCGGTCGATCTGCAGTGGACATGATCTTCTCACTACGCCAGCTGCAGAAGTGTTGAGAGCAGCAGAAGCCGCTTTCATCAACCTGAAAAAAGCCTTCAATCTGGTCAGCAGAAGCGTACTCTTCAGTCTCTTGCAGATGATCTGACTACTCCACTCCAGATGGTGACTTCCTTTCATGAGGACATGCACAGCACAGTCTGTTTCAACGGTGGCATATCCGAGACCTTCCCTGTGAGCAGCAGTGTGAAGCAAGGCTGTGTCCTGGCGCCGACGCTGTTTGGGATCTTCTTCTCGATGCTCCTTCAGTATCCTTTTGCCGACTGCAAGGAAAGCATATTCATCAGCACCAGAGCGGTTGGAAAGCTGTTTAACATCGCCCGACTGTGTGCCAGGACAAAGGTTAAGGAGGTCCTCATCCGAGAGATGCTGTTCGTAGACGATGCAGGGCTGACGTCTCACACCGAGGCTGGTCTACAGGAGCTAGTCAGTCGTCTGTCTCATGCCTGTAAGGAATTCAGACTGATCATCAGCCTAAAGAAGACAAACATCCTAGCCCAGGGCACAGACACAGCGCTGGACATCATCATCAATAACACACATCTCGAAGTTGTGGAGTCTACAATCTGGGATCCACCATTGCCAGCTCTCTCTCCCTGGACACAGAGATGTCCAGCAGGATTGGGAAAGCCGCTGCGGTCATGTCTAAGCTGAATAAGCATGCTTGGAGCAACAGCCAGCTAACATTGAACACAAAGCTACACGCTTACCAGACCTGAGCACTTTGCTGTATGGGAGCAAGTCCTGGACTACATATGCCGGCTAGGAGAAGCAGCTCAACAGCTTCCACCTACGCTGCCTCCTTCAGATCATGTGGCAAGACAAGGTGACAAATACAGAGGTCCTACAGCGCGCTGGCATCCCAAGCCTATTTGCACTCCTCAGCCGGAAACGCCTCAAGTGGCTAGGCCACGTACACCACATGGACGACGGGTGCATCCCAAAGGACATGCTGTATGGGGAGCTGCGCGAGGGTTCTAGCCCCACAGGAAGACCACAGCTCCAGTTCAAGGACGCCTGCAAGTGGGACATGAAGGCAGCCAACATCGACTCCAACACCTGGGAATGCTCTGCCGACAACTGCCAGTTCTGGAGAGCCACTGTCAGTGAGGGAGTGAAGAGGACAGGAACCACAAGGAACGACCAGCTCCCTGACAAGAGGCAAGGAGAAAAACAAGTGTCAGCCCTCTTTGTTTGCAACAACTGTTCGCGAGACTGCCACTCTAGGGTGGGGCTCTGCAGCCACTCTAGAAGATGCCATCCCCAATCTATTGTAGTCATATTTGCATAATGACCGATTTTTTTTGCTATTTATCTTTTGTGTGTATGTCACTGCAGTGCTTAGTATGTGATATAGAGATTTGCTTGCTTTTTTATTAGTAGAATGAAAAGCACTTACAGATAAGAGCCTGTACACTGCACAGGAGGATAGGTGCTATATAAAATTAAACGCTCTCTATTATCAATGATAAGTTCCACTCATCTTGTAATATACATGTACTCATGTACTAAAGGGCTTTTTATCGTGTGAGGCGAATGGTCTGCCTAAATATTTTGGTCTCTCCAGTGCATGAGCAGTAATGGGGATTGTTTTTGACCATCCTGTTCCTACTATTGCCAGACACAAGGGTTCGGTTCTTGAACTAACACTGTAAGTCACGACTTGCCAAGAAAAGAAAAATCTTTTGCACTCTTTGCTTGAAATATACATGTACATCATGGAATATTCAAAAAAAATTTATATCTCTTAGAAAGAGAATGTTCAAAATAATATTATTAAAATGTTTTTTGGATCATTCTTTCAAATGACAATAAGAATTTTTTTTTTCCCCCTTTTTTACACTGCTTGTTCAACATCTTTGTGTCTGGCAAAGAGGAGTAGGTCTACAACATAACGCCGCTGATGAAAAAAAAAAATCTCCAGTAAAATTTTGATAGCGTGTTCAGAGCCGGGATAAATAGATCTGGAAATGAAAAGGTTGAGAGATGAGAAAGGAGCAGAGGATAATAAAAGAAAGAGATAAGAAAGCGGATGCAACTGAGTAACAACATTCAGCAAAGCTGTAAAGACTTCAGTATACATGTAATTTCACCCATTTGCTGAACTGTAACACACAAGACTATTAAAAAAAACAAAAACTCTCTATGCCAGCTGATGCATCTCACTCACAGAATATTTTATTGTTGTGCAAGGTAAGTGCAGACATTTATACACATGAACAATTCAGTGAAGCACATACCATGATTACCTCCCTAGACCCAATTTTCAAGACAAATGGACACCTGATATAAAGAGCTCAGTTGGTTATTTTAAATGCTTCAGTTAGAATGAACATAATTCAAACCAAAAGTTTTACTAACAGATGTACATGTACAAACATTGTAATTATGTAGTGAAGTTAAAACCAAATGGTAAAAAATACTGAAATTAAATAGCTCAATTACCAATTTTATGAATACTCCACTCATAATCAGTGACTAAGAATTTTTTTGTTTATTTAGTGAAGAGAAACAATTTTAGAATGACTTACAATGTAATTGAAGCACAATTCCAAATAAAAAGTGTGGGAAAATGCTGCACATTCAATGCTCTCTTCAACCTATTACATGTACTTTCATGAGAGAATGAAAAGGTGGTGATTGAAAATATTTCAACTGTTTGAGGTCTAAGATATAGTAGACAGATTATAAAGTTGCTATTTTCCTGGTGTACATAACCATGAGCTGTTAATTTATATTTCACAATAAAGTGAACTTGTGATGATGACAAATCATTCCAGACCACTGACCATCAAAAAAAAAAAAAACCCATATTATTTTCAAATTACTCACTGTTTCTCTTCTTCCACTGACCTCACCTCCTTTTACCAAATTAATCTATGCTAAAACTATGAATAACACATAACATACATTTTGTTTTTCAAACAAGAACAGTCTCCTGTGATGTACTTATTTTTTTCATAAGCCTATGAAACATGAGCTACCAATCAAGCAGGAGTGTCTGCTCACTGACAAATCTTACAGAGAATACTGTGAATGGGAAATCAAAAGCCAGTTAGTCCAAAATAGACTATCAACAATAGGAACCATGTAATACCAATGTAATAAAAACTGTCCTTTTAAATATTCTGGTCGCTTTCATCACCTATTTAGCACTGACTGAAGACCTGGCAAGAATCTGACATCAAATGATACAAATATTATAAAAAATTCTTATCATTCAGCATGTCAAACTTATTAGAAGTTTAAAACCATGCAGAAATCGCTTTGATGTTTTGAGTTGTGTGTTCTCATGCTGAATTAATGCCTCATGTATTGCTCCCGGATAAAGATATGATTTCATCCAGCATGGCAAGTTTGCAGCATAGGCTTTGTGATGTCATCCCATCCAGTTAGTACTTCTGAAGGATTAGCAACCTATGTTGTAACACAGGCAAATATTGTTTAGTGATAAGAGAAGACTACAGTATTCAGTTGTTGACATGGATGTGTTCAGCTTCAAGATCTGTTGTGTCATCGACCATGAGACATTGTCTAGAGACAAACTGCAAACTTGATTCAAAACAGCAATAAATGCAGGAACTTCCTTGAAATCCCCAGATCACAATTATCTTCCTGGAAATCCACAGACTACAAAAGTCAGAGTCTCCAGTCCAGCAGTGGAGACAAACATGTTTGGCTTCAAATCAGAGATTACAAGCTGCCAAAATTATAGTTTTCAGTTGAAAGTCCAGTCAAGAATCATCAAAGTTTGAATGTCATTTCTTCCTTAAAGCCCCTTAACTACATAAAAAAGCCCGAGCCTTCCCAATTCTGCAGCAAGAGGGAAAAAGAAAAATATTCTTGCAACAGCCATCAGCCTTCCACCACAGGATTGTATTCACAGGAGAGTTTGCTGTATTCAACACTGTTTACACTCTGAAAAGAAAAGAACCATTGTGGTAAGTCAACAATAATAACAGAGTATGTCAAATGCATAAATTTTTCACAAAGCCATATTATTTCTAGTGGCCACATGAGATGTTGACAAGTTATGTAAAGAATGCAAAAATGGTCACTCTTTCTGTTGAATCTGAGGTATGAAAAAAATCTGGCGAAAAAAAAAAGGTCATGAAAAGTTTCATTCAAATTCTCTAATTCATTCTAAAATTTATTGTGGTGTAGATTTCAAAGAAATAGAGAATAACATTTTTTTTTCTTCACAATTCTTGTGAGTATCTCTTGTTCTTACTAAAAGGATAGAGCTTGACAGGTAGAAGCTGTTCATACTTGACATGCACGCAAGTATTACAGGAGATTTAATTGTGCTTGCCTAATGAATTCCATCAAGTTGCATTAACATAATGGTGTACTAAACTTCTTTCTGAATTATGAATTATACCATATGGAAAGAGGACTGATAAAATACCAGTGGTATACAAATAACCCTTCAGACTGTATTTAAGTGATGAAAACATAGCAGAAATTTGATTAAAAAATTGGAAAGACGTTTATACTGACAAAAAAGAAGAACTTTGTTACCACCTATTGAAATGGACAAATAAAGTATTCGTCTTCATAAAATGACCAGAATGCCCATTAAAATTCAAAAGCTGGCAAAATATTTATTTCAACAACCCGACTATCATTCATGCCAATCATGTTTTGGTAGTTTATATAACATGCCAGTAACATTCACAAAAATTTATTGACAGTTCATCATTTTCTGTGTCTGAGTAACACAGTACTTCTTAATTGTCTATGTGTCTCTGAGTCTCTCAGACAGTATTCATTTATATTTATATATAAAATGTCTTTATAAGATCCAACATATCGGGCTTGGGTAGCACTCACTTTTTGATAATTTGTACAACATCTTCGTCATTCAGTATGTGTTCCTTCCCCACTCTCTGTGGACAGTGTTTGACTGAGGATCCCCACACCAAGGCTCTGTGAACGAGACAAGATACACAACTCATGTTTAAGAAATTTGGAAATTATGGTCTATTCTCATTATCAATATACGGTAAATTATTTCAGTATTTAACAAATCACAGATCTCAGTAAGATTCTGAACCTTATGGTCAACAAAGTGGCATTCGAGATATCACTTGTAAAGCAGGAAATGTAAATCTAATGATCCATAAGTGATTTATTTTACAATACACAGACTATATCACTCTGGAATTTAAATGCTTTCTTCACAATTATCAGATCAAATGTAAGTAGACTGCTTTTCACAATGCCCGACACCACTAAATTTTGTTTTACTTGGGCAATGATAATTATATGAAAAAGCAATTCACAACTTTAAAAGACTTATGTAGGTCCATTTCTTATGATAGAGACTGTTTTCTTTCCTACTGAAAAGAATTTTTTTTAAAATATAAAAAAATTAAGGTATACATGTATTCACATTGTCAAGGGATATTTCCCCAAAAATCACATAAAAGCCTCAAATAACATAGATTAATAACATGTATCAGGGTAAAGATCCTTAATTGTTATTTATCAGTAACCTAAAATATGGTGCAAACATTACTTTAGGATAATTAAAATGTTTATATAGCTTCATCAGTCGATGCCTCAAATAATCTATTTTAGAAGGCAAAGCTACTTCCCTTAGTCATAACTGAATCAAACATACATGTATAGGAAAATAATAAAAATCTTGAAACCAAAGACAATTATCTTGTAAAAGTACAAGGTTATTAACCCAGAAGCATACACTAAACAAACAAAAACAGGAAATGATTACAATAATAAGAAAGTTTTTCTATACAGTTGCTTACATTTTAAATTCCTTGATGATGCTCCGATGAAGTTTGTTGCAAAAATCCTCCACAGAACTTCTGCCTTCTTTCAAAACAACTGGCGATGAGTAGTCTGGCAACTGGCCTTTGGGTTTTGTGTAACTGTGAGAAAATGATCAGAATAGTGAATTAATTAAGAATAATACTCTTGGGTAATGAGATAAAAGCCAAGTGAACTTGCGATGAATATAAAGCCAAACGCCTTCATCCATCAATACAAATAGATGACCAAGTCAGTTTGTTAACATATCACATTTTCATTTCTTATTATGCACATTCTTTATCTATGCATATATTAAAAATATAATGCCTGTCAATGCTCTCACCCCCTCCCCCCCTCCATATAACAGCTAAAAATTTCATGATCAGACCTCAATAAACATGAATTTTAAATGAGGCAAAAAAACTGAAGCCACTTTAACATTATCCAGCCCAATAATCAATAATCTCTCGCTTTTAGTCCTTGTTCACAGAGCGGCTTGAAAACAAAAGGGCCTGACAACATTCACCTTTCCTTTGCTAAGAGCAGCTGTCTCCTTATTTTTGGGTCAAAACAGTCCATAGAAATGCCTATGATTATATAATATAACTGGTTGATAACAGCATCACATCTGCAGCATGGCTCAAGGCAACCATTCTGAACAGAATACAAACTCTTAGACATAGAAATTAAAGTTCGTCTACTTTGAATCATTTTAATCTGGAGAATTCCAGTGTAAAACATACATTCTGACAAGCTTCAGATAGTCCCACATCTTCTCTAATAAATCGTCAAAGTTCCATTTGTGATGGGCTGAGATGGGAACAGTGTGAGGAATTTTATAAATAATGTCCAATTCCTGAAACAGATAAAATATTTAATGTAGGAGCTGTTTTAAAACATATAAGATTACAGAAGACATGGTTTTTTTTTCAGTAGGTCCATTATGTGAACAGATGAAAAAAAAACAATAACAAGCAAAACAACAAAAAACGGATAAATTTTCAAAAACTCAACCTGAAAAGCATGACTTTTGCTAAGGTCTATAATTCAAATTGTTCATATATTCTCTACTGATAAGCCCAAGCTTTGATTTCATCACAGCATGGGCTATTATCAAACATCATTATAAATTGTTCTGGGAAAAAACTTTTGAAATTTACTTTCAATATCCATGGTCTTTAAAATAAATAAATAAATAAATAAATAAAATAAATAAGTAAATGAATAAAATAAAGGGAGGAAAAAAAAAAAAAAAGAAAAAAGGGGGAAAAAAAAAAGGAGGTCTCATTCTTGATGCCGTCAATATTTCCTGACCAAAAAAATTTTATTCACAATTCATATTTATTAACTATAAAGTGACAATGCTCTCCATTGAAAAAAAAATACGGCTATCATCTTCATCCCCTAACATCTTCCTGTGTCTGTTTTAATGTGGCTTAATAATAAACAGAGACTATATTTATCTCATACTGACAAGATCCCACCCTGTCATATCAAAAATACTACACTCATAATGACTGTGAGGATCTTCACAACATAATATGGAGAGCAAGAGATCAGAACCCATTCATCAAAGTTTACTGGATCTATTCTGTGTAGTGGAGGAACAAATACTACAAAATCTACAATTATCACACACCATGCAATGATCAATACCTCTATAGAAATCTGATCAATCTTATTTAGGAGGTAAATACAAGGGATGTAGACCCGATTGCCCTCTATTACATCAATCAGGTCTTCAGTTGTGGCATCATATCTCAAAGTAATGTCTGCATTGTGAATCTTGTACTCGTTCAGAATTGTCTTCACCAAATCATGATCCAGTTCACTCTGTTGCACCTGTAAAAGTCATCACACAATAAAACACCTCATTCACAGCTGAAGCTCAAACGGAAAACCAAACAAGCTGATGGAAATATGGTATACTGATGTTGCCAGAATTTGAACGACGTGTATATTTTAGATCTATCAGTCAGAATAAAAATACATATTTTGTAATATTAACTTATGAGTATTTTGCACTTCCCTCTTCGCTACTACAAACTTTCATGAATGTCATCATGGTTCTGAGGTATGGTATCGCATGCTGAGACATTGTAAACAATTAGTAGCACTGAGCAAGTACAGTAGATCTACTCCACCACAAAGAACACAAGAAAGAATACTGCCACACTTTACCCAAAAGAACCTTCCATGAGCACTTAAGAAAAAATAAATAAATAAAACAGAACAAAACAAAACAAAAAAACGAAAAAAAGGAGGGGATGGGAGGGCGAAGGGGACTGATTCCAGACCCAAAAGTAAAAGAACTCTTACTTTCAACTTGCCATTGTACTTTTTCAATTTTTGGCATCATTTTATCTTTGACTGACTCAGCTTCTTTAAATTGTTACCACAGCTCCATTAATTGAAGAAATATCATTCATGCAAATATAATTAAAAATAATGATAACAAAACAGCAACAATATGTAGCAAACAACAAAACAGAAGAGGAGGAAGAAGTGAAAACAATATAGTCATTAGTTACAGGCAAAAATATGTCCACTTCACTATAACGTGTAGTAAAAGACAGAGTTCACACCCCCTAGTTGCCTTAAAATTCAAGGACTTTTCCATGGACTTTTTAAGGACTTTATGGCTATTTATAAGGACTTCATGAAGCTGGACATCTTCAAATACGCATAGATATTTACACGTATGTAACGACAATATTTGCTGAACAGACCTACATGTAGACTTATACATGAACAACAAATGGTATTGCGGATCACAGACTGGATCTGTGCTTTTATTGATGCTGAAACTCACTCTGCACAACACACAAATACATGTAATTAACAGGTTAGATGAGAGTCAGTCTGTGTTTAGAGCAAAACCCATACAGCAAACTGAGTGACTTATTGTAAAAAGTAGCCCCTTCCAGGCATCCTACGATACTCTTTCATTAATAAATATAACTGAAGATTCAATTTGGGATGTAAAATTCATTTAGGAGGCATGAAATTGTGCATAGATACTTATCTATTTTTATGATTATCATTCTTTTCTAACTTATGTGTATGGGTGTGGTAGTGTGTCGAGAACTTGCATTGGGTATACAATTTAGAGCACTACCGCCTGAGAGCGGTCCCTCCGGCGACCTGGCACATATCGATTACTGTAAAATGAACTAGACCAACCCCTGGCCCTAACCTGCTGGGACCCTCGGCTGTGCATACCGCCGAGGCAATAATCGCAGTATCGATATAGGCACCAGTTCATTTTACAGTATTCGATATGTGCCAGGTCGCCAGAGGGACCGTTCTCAGACGGTAGTGCCCAATTTAGATACATCTTTATTGTGATAATCAACCTATAAATTAAGAACGATCATAGCCTGACATGCACTGATCTATATGATAGAGCCATCTCTGGAACTAGCATGTGTCTAAATCTAATTCATCTTTCAGTTAATACATCAGGTAGAGAAAAATTCTAGTAAAACTATTCAAAATGCAGCTAGCTTTTACACTTTACAATTTCATTAAATCTCACTACAACTGGATCTAGATCTAAATCAATTTGCCTCCATCAAAAGCTACTTTTTTTTTTTTTTTGTCTTTAATAACATGCAGATCTATATTTTCATTAGATCTAGAACTACAGTTACACAGCAAAAAGATCGCGTAAATACTAATAGGTAGATCTAGATCTACATAAGAACATTACAAGATGACCGGATAATGTCACGACCCTATCATTTCTATACATACAAAGAAAGCTCTTACTTATAGATTTACTCGCTCTCTTACTGCATTACATACCATTAGATCTACTCTGCGGAATGCTGCACCGAAGATCTTGACGAGATCTCAATACTGACTAGATTCACATCATGTCCTCTTTCTGTCATATATCTACTTATGACCGGATTATCAAGCGGTGACATTTTACTAATAAATGGCACACCACTGCTGGCCTCAATGCTGAGATCTTTGAGTATGTAAATGCGATTCGAGATCCCAACACAAGCCTAAGTTGCCCATTCGTATCTTCATTCCAGGCATGCACACAGAACATTCATACTTTCGGTTCGATTTCTTCGTTCCTCAAATGCATCAAAACATCGGCAGCCAGCGTTTTTGACAATCAAAAAGGTCAATTTCCCACTGTCCAAAGTCTGAACTTTCCTAACTAATAATTTGATCTAATCCCCATAATATTCATCAGAATTACAACTAAAACTGGTGCTATCGAACCACACTGAATCTGAGCAGGCCTCGACTTGGCTAGATTTGCAGTGAATGAAACAAAGAAAATCATCAACATCCGAACATTGTGATGGGAAACGAACTTAATGGCAAATGTAAAATATGGAACGGCTATCAGGCAAGTTCGGAAGGCGGAAAAGTGAGAAAAAAAAAAAAAAAGTCCTGTTCTAACAATCGATTACTGAACGAAATTGACCACCTGTGCAAAAATATAAGAACTTTTCAAGGACTTTGGCAACAATTTCCAAATTTAAGGACTTTTGAAGGCCTTGAATTATTTTCTCAGAATTTAAGCACTTTCAAGGACTTTACAAACCCTGAAAAGAGACATTCCTGAAAATAAATCAACTATCACCCCAGTTTAATACCATACAAGGTTAACCACTTACCCATTTCAATGGCGAGAATATCTATAATGATCCCAGCCAGCCAAAATAAACTAAATCAGAGAGATTTTTAAAACTTTTAGTGTACTTTAGTAAGCTGTACTTACTAAAGAAGTCAAATTCAGTCCTCCCTTATCCTTCTTTTTGAACTGAATATTAGGAGGAGCTTTATTCAGTCTGATGCCAAATCCTTCCAATTCTCTCTCAATGATCTTTTTATGTTGCAAAGGTTTTAGCACATCAAGGACAATGAAAATCAAACTACAGGTTCTTGCCACTGAAAAATACAAAGCAAAAAATATAAAAAATTGCTTCAGACTGGATTCAAAGGCCCTGGAAGGTTTTAAATACATAGCACCAATAATATGACTGAAATGTTATTCATATTAGCACAGCTCTATCTTTATTGTAAAGACCACAAAAAAGTACACTGTCACACTTTGATATCCGGGAGAAAAAAAAAAAAGCAAAACATTCAATGAGCACACTTTCTACACAAGGTAAATATCAAATATACAGTACAGTCTGCTTACAATCAACCTCCCAAGACCAAAGTGTTGACTTTCAGCAAGGTTGACTTTATCTACTTTCTGAGGACACAATCTCTTGTGTGTGTGTGTGTGGGGGGGGGGGGGGGGGGGGAGGGGGAGGCGGAGGATTTTAAACCCAAACTTGTCCCCTTCTTCCCCTTCCT
>JBCEWB010281656.1:0-22074 GCA_039654565.1 Peronia peronii
TCTATAATATATAAATGTAAATATATTATCAATCTCTTATGTCTTCCAAGTTGAAGAAAATTGCTACGGATATATTTTAACATTTATTTCGCCTCGAACCTACTTTGAAATTTCATGATTCTTCAACAAAGCTCAGAATTAATGTCACTGAGGGTTCAGCAAAAGGCCCTAGGGCAATGAGTCTGCTATTTCGTTCCTCAGACAGAATTTGATTTATCTAAGTGAGCTTTTCAAAGCAAAGCGCTTGGGTCATGCTAAAATCTGACCACTTTTGACATTATAATGTCCGTTGAGATGGCATTTTCGATCTCTTCATTTGTAATATAATTACGTACAACAATCACAGAGCATTCGAATTCCTTTGCTCAACTTTTTGGACTTAATGACCAATAACCTGATTAGTCTTGGATAACGCAAAGGTGCGCTTTTTTTTCTTTGAGGAGAACCAGCCTATTGTCACTTATAAGGTACTCGCTGAATAACGATGAGTTCAGGTGGCAATGGTTTCCAACATAATCTAGAGACAAAACTTATTCCTGGTTGTCAAATGATGAATGTACATCTGCAACCTATAGACGATCAAATGATAAGCAATCTACCTTTATTATCAAAAAATTACAATTGTAGGAGCGTAAAATATAGATTTAGCTAGTATATATCTTAACTTATAGATTTTTACTAAATATAGAAATCGATAACGGAACACAAGGGAATAAGAATTGCATGGATAGGTCATTTGCACTGAAATATCCTGGAAATCCTACCTTCAGCCTTCCAATGCCAGGAATTGCATAGATTCATTCGATTGTCCAATTTCTGATTGTCCAAATTGCCAACTGGCAGCTAAAAGCTAGAATTTTTATACTTATTGAAATTTTGCATATTTATCAAGAGATGAAGTCGCACTTGCTCGAAATGAGATCTGAAATAATTTCTCGAAACTTTTCGGGAACGGCTATGATGGTCAAAGGGTTGAAACGATAAAAGCTAATTGAACACAAACTGGGCTACATGTAATTGCTTGCCCATTCTAGCCATCACAAAGATCAATCATTGATTTAGTTGTTGATTACAAATTAAAAGGAAAATAACAATAACAGCACGAACTTCCTATAAGGCACAAGTATTGATTTGCCAATGCTAAAAGCAAAGATCTTCAGGTGAGATCTGTCTTGCGCTGCAAGCAACAAGCAGTCTCATTTGGCAATTGTTATCTCAGCCATAAATCGGGCTAGAGCTTTTAATTTCCATGGAGAGATCTAAATCTTTGTAAACAAAGCCTTCATGCAGTGAATTCAATCTAGTTGTGTTCAACAAAGGAATACAACTTGTTATTCAGGACACAGCTTTGATATAACACTGAGATAATCTGAGGAAGGATATACAAAGGCTTTGCACTTAGCTTGACTGTCCTGTGCGCGTAGACAAGCAGAACACCAAGAGAGGTTTGCGAATATTATTGTGATTAGTACCTTCTTTTAAATAGTATATCACACAATATTGTTGACAAAACACAGAAATTCAAGGTTTCTTCCCTCCCCCCTCTCAAACTGTCTCCTCTCCCTTCCTTTCTTTCAATAATAATAAAATTATTTCTTTCTAAATTGAATTTTAGATTTGAATCTTTTCCCTTCTATTGTGGTCTTAGCAGCATCATGTGACCATTCATCCACTTCGATGTGCGTAATTTTTCATATGAATAATATAGTAGTTATCTATCAAGCAACATTTGCATGTATATTATTTGAATTGCATTGTTTCATTTTTTCTCAATATTATCCATCATTTAATGTGATACTATGGATCGTGCCAAATGTCATATAATCTTTAGAATAACATGATTCCTGATGGTGGACGGATTTGATTTTGGAAAGCATCCCTTGTGCGAAACACTAAAAAGACTTTGTGAGAACGATGGTGTTTCAGTTAAGAGATCTAGGGTATCGTAACAATTTAAAAATTAAACAGGAATATCTCTAATTAAAATAACTGGAAAACGGAGGCCTGAAAACGATATCAGCAACATAATTAGAATGTTAACCAAATTTCTATAACTTTGTCTGATTACTTCTTACCTATTAGATTTTTGCTTATTCCTTAAGCTTTGTCTATTTTGTTGTACAGACACTTTCACAGAATTCTTTAATTCTTTGTCGAGAAACGTGTTGAACTTATTTCTTTGGTCATCATGTCTTACTCTGAATGATCGCATTATCTTTTTTTGTTCAGTTCTTCCAACCTATTTTTTCTCTTTCCCCTCCGCCCCCATCTGATTCCCTTTGGGATTCTCAGACAGAGTTATTCTCTTTATCTTTTCTCCACTCTTTATCATCACAATTGGCTCTCTCCTTTATTCACGTTGTCACAAAAGGGAACATAATATATCTATGATCCTTCTGACCATCAGATAAAAAACAATGACGCTCACCAGCGTAAAATCAGCAGTAAAGAACTACGGTACATTATTGCTCCATCACTATCGTCTCTATACCCAATCATAGCTTGTTTGTGTTTCAAGTCTTGCAGAGCTCTGCAGCAGAAAACCGCGGCTTGTAGCGCGTGTGAAGATGCCAGTTTCAAACATATTGGACACGAAGAGCACCCTGGCGATGGTGTGATGATACCGTCACCACCGGAAATGGAAGCACCGCCATTTTGAACGCCAGTAACAGCTATCATTATCGCCTCTTCCGGTCTGCCTAGCAATTGCGGGCTCCTCTATCCCCAACCTGAACATGAGTATAAATTGATGCGGGTTCTCTGGTCAGTGCAAATCCGATATAGCAAGCCAGCCGAGGCTGCTGAAAAGGACAGAATGCCAACAGAACTGGAAGAGTTCCATGAAAAAAAAAAAACAACCTTTCTCCTAGCTTTTATGCTATAGGAATACAGAAAAGTACGAATATGCCGTGGTCACAAATTATGACTTATCTTTATATTCGGTTTTTTTTTTTTTTTTTTTAGACTTTGCTAGTTTCTCGCAGATCTAGTAATCTCATTAATGATGAGGTGGAAAGACTTTCCTGAACACTTGAAATTATCATCAATTTTAAACAAGCTCGGCCCTATTATATTGAACCGCCTGTTTTATCCTGCTGGAGCTTTCTAAAATTAGACATTCATCTGTTGTATTAGGAAACCATCAACACCAGTGATTGAAACTGATTTAGACTGGTCCTAAAGGAAAAGAAGCTTGATCAACTTTGATCTCTTCTGTTGAATATCAGATTATTGTGCGTGAGCATTATATCTATATGTCTCTCTTTCTATTAAAATGTCTTTTAAGTACACATATATTAATTTTCACTCATAGACTATGGCCGTACCAGACATTAGCAGGACATCGACATGGGCGCTCTGAATGAATATTGTTACTCGACTATGATCAAACCAGGTTTTACTGAGACTGTTTTGGAAGGACGAGTATCTCAATACTTGGCTTTTTCTCTCTCTCTCTCTCTCTGCCAGATGATTTCTCATCAGTAGTACATGTTCATATTTTCATCATATTTCTTTCATCATCAATAGTACAATCCATTAACTGGTCAGGCAGATGGATAACACGTTAATGGATTTAAAAAATGTTCTGGAGGCATATGCACCCATAACCATACAGAGAGAGAGAGAGAGAGGAAAGAGAGAGAGAGAGGAAAGAGAGAGAGGAAAGAGAGAGAAAGAGAGAGAGAGAGAGAAAGAAATTGAAGGCAGAGACAGAGACAAAGAGATAGGAAGAGAGAAAAAGAGCTGATCAAGTTGCACCATTTCCTAGATTATAATTAGTTTTCAGAGAGCAATTTATAAACTTTATAATTCTTTTTTTTTTTTTTTCAAAATCATCCGAGAACATAATTGCCTATTAATGTGTGCAAGAGTTAGGAATGTGTTCGATCCGACAATGCAGTTCATGTAGCTCCAATTAACAACAAATGCAAACTCATATCCATCAATGTTCCTAAATTTGTATATCTCTATAATATTAAATGATCAGTTGTAAGAGGAACGTAAACGACCTTAATTATCAATCTATCATGTACGAATGGTGAAGGAGCAGACTAGAATTATTAACCCTGGCAATCTGTGACTTTTCTGTTTTCTGTGATGAATCGATTTGTTATTTATTTCCTGCTAAACTCAGACCTCACAAAATCCCTCACTGATGGATTTCCAAAACTTAAAAATCATGAGCTTTTGGCATTTCATAAAATCCACTAGACATTTCACAGACGCAATGAAAGAAACGGTTTGAAAGCGTACTAAATAAGAGACGATATGAAAAACACTCGATTTTCTGAACTGATCAGTTCGTTAATTACTTTTTGCTGAGCGCAAACGTCAAACGAGGCTCTCCTCATTCAATAATATACCGTGGCCTAA
Source organism: Peronia peronii (assembly GCA_039654565.1). Taxonomy (NCBI): domain Eukaryota; kingdom Metazoa; phylum Mollusca; class Gastropoda; order Systellommatophora; family Onchidiidae; genus Peronia; species Peronia peronii. Next base: position 4,375 of record JBCEWB010281656.1, read on the forward strand.
TTCATATTTATGAAGACGGCAGAGTATGATGTAGGGAATGGGAAATACCGTGCAAAGTATTAGGTGAAGATCAGGCAATTTCCGCTCTCCATTTTGGATACCCACTAGAGCATGTTCCATTTTGATTGGAGAGATCAATTTTCCAAGGATTATGTACTTCTTGATTACACATTCCATTAAAGCGAGGCTGGAATACTTTTCGAACTTGTTCAATGTAATCTCCAGCTCAGGTAGCCCATCACAGCAAAGCCCATCACGACACAACGAAAGATGCAACTACACACAAGTTCGGGATTTCGGGTTTATTCTTGTGTGACAGAGGCCTCATGGAGCATTTTACATATGTCTCAGCTGTACCTATCATTTTCATGTCATCGATAACACAAAGTTTTCGACCAGTATTTTAGATACAATTACGTCAAATTATCACCAAAATAATTAGACTTTGAAACGATGAAATTGTCATCATTTTTCTGTTTTTTGTTTTGTTTTTGTGTGCGTGTATATGTTATAGAGAAACATTCATCTAGATTTCTCTTTTTCTCTCTCCCTATTTCTCATGTTTTCTCACCCACTTAACACAGCCATTATTTATTTCCTTTACTATACCGTAACACAATCAAATGTGTTTGATACGAAGTAATTTTAGCTATGAATCATTCTGATCATCTCGATATCTCTCCTCCTGTTTCCCCCTGAAACTATATAAAGTGATAATATTTAACAGAAACGGCTGTCCATTGCTGTACAAAGGCTGGCATTGACAAACATAATTAGCATGCAGTTTAAGTTTCCTGTCAAATCGGTTTTCCGATACATCTTGGACTATATCGGAAATAAGAGCCAGTAGTCACAATTAAACTAATTAAAATTAAAGAAAAAGCAATCAGGATGTGCTTCAATGGCATCCAAGGTAACCTGAACAATCCATGTTGGTTTGTTGTTATAATACTGTATTACAATTACTTATCAATGACATGAGCAAAATACACTGAAGATGGGGGAAAAGATAGGGAAACGGAAAGATGGAAAAGTGAAAGAGAGAAGGAAGAGAGAAAGAAAGAGAAAAGGAGGGGGGAGGGGAAGAGAGGAGACTTCCCGTACACTATCCCATCGCACCCTTCCGTATAAATATCAAAGCATCAAACAGCATTTTGTATTTTGTATTTTCCCCAAGGCTGCTCTAGGCAGATCCCTTTTTTCCCCTTTTAATCCGCCTCCAAAACTTTAATCCCAAAAGAAACTAAATTGCAAGGGACTTGCCTTAATTACTAACAGAATAGAAATCCTCCAAAAAAAAGAGGAGAAACATTCGCTTTTATCAGCGCTCAATCTCCTGTCTGTTTGTGAAAAGCCGTAATGATGGGGACACGCGGGACAGGTTGAGCCCAACATTAAGACCTGCGTTGCTAGCCCTTTGACTGAGGTTCGTGTTTACATGAGCTTAGGGGTTTCAAGCCTAGCCATCTGTCATCTTTCTTGCGCCACAGAATTCGGTTTCCTCCAGCCCATGTCAATTGGTGGGCGATGGCCGAGTGAATACAAGTATCGATATGATGTTGTACATAGTCAAGTAGCTAATCGCCAGGACTTAAACTTACTTTCTCAATAAAATTGTACCGTGTGCCTTTGTAACACGAATAATCTTGAACGGCGATTAACATACGCCTTTCAGAGATGATCTGACAAGTTGTAGAATTTCTGTACATGAATGCCACCGCTTACCGTTGCAGGCCTGAAGAACCACTCCAGGCAGATAATCCTATGTAGACCAGTTTTATATTTTATTTTGCGTGATAATTGCTTGAAACAAAGAAGTAGATAAAAAAAATAAAAAGGGAAAGTTTGCTAAATAGAGCTACAACTTAAATAGGCTTTGTAGAAGTGCTGCAACCTCAGTAGTTGGTGAAATTTCAGTTAGAGATCTCGCCATTCACCCTGTAATATCAGCAGGTCCTAAAATCAGGGCTACTTTTCATCCTGGAAGATCGCATGACACGACGGGTGGAATTCAGTATCGAAAAAGCTATTGCTTGAAAAAACCGTAGGCAATCTACTGGCCGTTCCCTTCCGACCCTGGCTTTACTGGGCTAGCAAGAGACAGGAGCCCAGGATGGAGTTATCCTGCTAGCAATGGGAGATCAGACCACGGACTGCTGTTAGATTCCCCACAAGTTGCTTGTTTACACTTCCATAAACATCAGCCACAAGTGCTGCTATCGCGAACCTTTTAAATGTATTGATTATCGCTCCTCATTTACCGCTCTGCCGTGAGAATATCACTGTTTGCACTGCTCTGTCACTTTGTTGGCGTTTGCCTGGACAATCTCAAGTTTTATCGCTTTCTTTTGTCATTTAATGGCAGCCAAGCATAATTATGGAGGATAACTTCATGGGATTTTCATTGGTTATTTAAAATGGAGGAGACGTAGGGACTTTGTTGGTAGTTTTCTCGGTTCTGAGACCATCTTTTATTATGTGCATACAAACGATGATAAGTAGGTCTAGATAGCTACAGTGCAGATCAATCTTCCGGGTGTGCTGCAACTGATGTTAATTTTTGATAACTATAACATCTACGATATGTAGTATTGGAATACCAGAGCATTATAGATTCTCTGATTTCTTTGCTGTCTTATTGGTGTTATTCGGATCCATAATCAATTATAATGGTTCTACTAAAGATAAAAAATACGAAGGTACTTAGTTCCAAACTCTTTCATAATGAAGTGGGCTAACCTTAATAGATTTCACTGTATTCACTAAAAAGATTGTTAATATCAGAGAATCTAGCCTCGTTCTGTTTGATACATTGAAATTGAACTGAATCAGTAGAAAATGATCATTTTAACACAACGCCAGTCAATTAGATATCTTTATGGTTAAACTAAAGCAACCAGGAGATATAAAAGCAGTGCAAGTGATAGAAGAGCGCACAAGACTCGGAGTACAGCCTCGGTTTAGTGAGTCTGAAAGTAGTTCAGCATGAAATCGGAACAGTGCTGGCAGAGATAGAAGAAAGTGAAGAGAATGGGCCAGGAGGAAGATGAAAATAAATGAAAGACAGAAAGGGTGAAGAAAAAAAAATCACATGATCTCTTTGAAATTATAAGACATGCTATAAACACCTGGCTGATTTTCTTATGTATTCCGTGCTCAAACCAAATGTCTTTTGGTTAAAGGGAAGGAGTGGGGAAGAAGAGAGGGAGACGGTGGCACAATTATTAACGCAGCGTGTGTATTCAATATATGAGATATCTGCTGTTGCGGTTCCTGATATACCGATTTATGTGCACAATGATAGCGTTACCAAATGCACAATTTAAAGGGAAATGCAAGATTTTCTTTACTCTTCGCAGACTAACCTAAGAGTTTGCAATTTGAGTAATTTAATGGTATACTTCCATCCAACTAAAGATATCAGTCTGTTTTATGTTGCGGAGACTTGTAGTTTTATAACAGTTTTCTTTGCAATAAAATTGCGAAAAAATTGTACATATCTTTGCATCCTATATATCTCTTAATCTCAGATGGTTTCAGGTGGCAAGGCACTCTAAAGCCCCTCGGCTCCTGCCTGGTCTGATTTTATGTGTGAATGCTTTTCGTCTTTTTTTTTTTTATTATTGAATGCTGCTCCAGTCTCGTTTTCAATCGATTTCATCTCTCTATCCATTTCTTCCTTTGCCTCACAAAACCTTTCTTCTGAATAGAAGAAGTCAGCTAACATTCTGTGCTCCTCACTTTCAAAGCCAAACTGTTAACAAAGTTGCATCAACATTATTTGTTTGCTAAGGTTCAGTTCGCACACAATCGCTTATTCTGCGCGGGACTGGTCGATGGCAGCTAAGCCACATCTAATTGCGTCTAGCACTAACTGCAAGACTACAATTACTGATCATTTGCTGGCTACCCAATAATTCAATTAATGCCCATAAGAGAAGTTGCCATTGCAAAAGCACAAAAATGCATGATTTGATACGCTTCCGAAATTAGATTCCTGTTTGCTTTCATTGATTGTGATGTGTAGGAATGATAATTTTGTACATGTACAATGGAAGGTTGGTATTATTTTTTTAAGGCAGAGCTAGCTCAGAAAGTACGAAATTGAGGCTAAAAATATAGATATGTATAAATGAATATATAGGCTATATTAAGGCAATCACAAATAAATTGGTAATAAAAAAACGTTAATATTTTTATCACATCAAAATTGTTTTCACTTAAAATATAGAGGAAGCTATCAGCTTGGGCACTGGAATGAAACTTTCATGACTGTATAAAAGAGGAAGAAATAAAATTTAAAAGAATAATCTACATGATACAGAATATTCATCAACTTTTGCATATTACATAATTTGATTTTCTTCAAAACCTGTACTCCATCTAACAAAACATATTTAGATGATTTTCTACTTTTTCTCTTTATCCGTCTGTTTGCTTATCCGCTTATAGTTGCCACTGTTCCATGTGAAGTAAAAGGCAGTCATTCTATTTCGTTTTCGCTTCACTTTTTTTTTATTGCATATTTGCAGCAGCTCAATCTAACTTGTATTGCTAACACAATCAAATGAAGCCATAAACACAAAATTAAAACATTTCTGAAACAGAAAGGTAAACAACCATTGTTACAGAAGAATCCATGGTCTTAATTTTTTTTGTATGTTCACAGATAAATCTACGTAAAGAACTGACATAGGCGAATAGATTGGTGTTTTAATGGGAGATCGTTGTGCTCAGTCCTATTACTTCCCTTTACCATACAAAAGAGGGATTGAACAAGCAGCGTAAAGAGGGAAAAAATCACTTTTGCGCCCTTTGCTTGAAACATACGCCGTAGAAAATTCCAGAAAAATCATGATGTAAAGAGAATGTTTTCTTCATATTGTTATAATTTTATCAATGTTTTTTGGCCATCAATCTTTCGAATGACAATAAGTAAAGGGATTTTTTCCTCTTTACACTGCTTGCTAAGCATATCTTTTGTCAGGCAAATTGGAGTAATAGAGCTGTCAAAATGATCTCCCTTTACACTAGTCCCTCTTTTAGGAGGGGTAGATAATCTGCGAAACGATCTCCCTTTCGACCAACTTTAAAAATATTTGATAATGAAACGGGATTTCGGTTCACTTGTTTTGCCATGATATATGTATTGCGAGAGAGAGAGAGAGAGAGAGAGAGAGAGAGAGAGAGAGAGAGAGAGAGAGAGAGAGAGAGAGAATGAGAGACAACCCTGAAAGATGGACAGAGACTGAGAGAGAGAGACAGAATTATTCTTCACTAGTTAATGTCATTTAAAATTTTGGTCTACCTGTTGCGTTCTTCAGCTGATGAAGAAGTAGAATAAATCAATATAACAAGAGTACTATGACAGCAGCAGACATAATGAGACACTTTACAACACATAAACATTACAATAATTATTTACCCTGGGGACACCGGGTTTTCCAACATAAAATTCGTGCTGGACATGATAGTGAACCCAAGAAAAACAAAAACAAAGTGTCATGTATTAAACAATAATCTAGACCTTAAAGATATAGTAGGCCTTGGCTTTTCTTATCAGTGTCGGTTAAAAATAACATTTTAGTATCAATTGACTCTGATTTGATTTAATTTGTCGAGTATTGTTACAAAATGCTAAATTTGAAGGCACACATACACATACGCACGCACACACACACACAGACACATACACGGCGTGCACGGACAATAAGGGCCATTTTCTGACAATAATAATTATCCATTCCATCTCAAATAGAGTGACCTAATTATTTGTACATCAAGATTATTCCGACATTCGAGAAGACAAATGGCCCTTATTCAGCACTTGACATGCAACTTGATAGCTTTCAAAAAGAGAGCGAAAAAAAAACAACAACACAATATTTAGCAAGTGACGTCAGACAAAGGGACTGGCAAATTTGCCAACCGGCCCGTCACCTAAAAATAACGCATTGCTGTTGACGGTGAGGGAATAGAGAAGAGGCGCCCAGCTTTTGGAGATGGGGAAATATTTCCCAACAAATTTGCTCTGGTTTTTATCCTTAGTTGATTTTTTTTAGAGGCATTGTATAAAAAGAGAGGTGTTTCTCTAAGGGAATGAGGAACAGGTTCGATGATGCTTGCTCCTATCGAGCACAGAGAACTGAATTACCATAACTGCATGACCATTCACTAATGAATTCTTTCAACGACATTGATTGATCAATATAGGCCAAACAAAATGGCAAGCCTTTGGACTAGCTAGAGAGATATTAGCAGATATTTGCAATGAAACGCATAGAGTGTAGTCCATTTCTCATTCCTTTTCCTTTTTTTTTTAACAGAAAGAACTGGAACTCCTCTGAAAATGGGAAAAGATTCCATAACATCGAACTTTTCTTAGTTATATCTGACTCTAAAAACGAAGCAATACAGACAAAGCACTCAGCTATGAATTCTCTAAATAGACCTTGCATTTTTTAAAGTCCTACAGCATAGCTACCACAGTTCGTAATACTTGCTACATGCATTTTTCTGGCCAGCCATGGAATAACAAGTTATCTGAAGATTAGCATATCCCTTCGATTTTCTGTCTGAAGTCTGAATTACGATGCTGAAGAAACTTGCCTGAGCAATTATATATCTCTCACGTATGACTTGTCTCAGTAATCAAGAAAAAAATCATTACCCATACTAGGTCATCACTATTGGTATGACTTCCGTAATGATTTTAAAGAAATCTCAGAGAATGAGACACCCAGTGAGATAGATAGACAGACAGACAGACAGACAGACACAGACAGACAGACAGACAGATAGAAAGAAAGACAGATAGACAAACTCAAGGACAACCAGACAGACAGACAGACATATCCATTGACAGACAGATAAATAAATGGAAAGAGGCAGGAAAGGGACGGACAGAGAAAGAAAGAGAGACACAAAGAAAGAGAGATGGAAACAGTCGGTGAACCAATGGTAGCAAACTCAGTTACTTTTACATGATGACTGTATGCATAAAATACTCATCTGAATATCAGATTATCCGCCGTCACCTAGAGGAACGAATAACCACGGAAATTATTGACACTCGAGCAGTGACAAATATTGAAATTAATAACACTTGAGTGGGAAAAGGGTTCATCCCCACGGCATTTTCTCGATCAGTGATGCTGATGAAATGCTCGCCACTCGGCGATCTCCCATAACCAGCTTCAGACTCGTCTCCGGAGGGGCGGGCAAGATTGTATCATGGACCAACGCCCTGGCTCTTGCCGGCAATCCATTGCTTTATCCCGCCCGGACAGGATCTTCTCGGCTTTCACACGCCAGTTACTTTCTCCCTAGTCTTTGTTGTTGTTTTTTTTCACCATGCGATTTGTCCGTCTGTGTATGGTAGACTTTGTTTGTGAGGGAAGAAACTCAAGCATTGATAATGTGACAGATACGAAAACATAACCAAAAGATTCTACATTATGTTTCTCTCTGTTCCGAAGGATGCGCGGATACAACACACTACTTTAACGTATGAACACTAGATAGTATCTTCGTTTCGAGTGTTTGGGTCTTAACCTGACGGCGACCCCAGATGACCCCCCTACATATTTCCCCTCACTCCCTTTTCTCCCAGTCTATACTAGCAAACCACTTGCCCATCTCTTTGTGTGAATGTGTATACGGGCTTTTCGATCTTTAAAAGCCAAATTGATTTAAATATCAAATGCACGAAAAGTGAACTAACTCAATGCCAGTGTCCAGAATCAAGCTGATTATCATAGAGAAGTGCCTTAACTTATACAACTGCATGTTCTCAAAACAACGACATTACCACTTAATTAAGATAACTAGACTTTCAAAGGCTGATTTCATGCTCGTGTTTTTTAAATTTTTTTTTCACAAGTTTTAGTTTGATTGAAAAGGAACTCTGACCCTCCAAAAAAAGTAACAATCATGCACCAATGCTGAAGTTTCCATTTGGTCAATGAACAGAGCTCATCCATTATTCTTTCTCACTATTTCACACCCAGGGAATTGCAATGAAAACAAGTGAGTACAGGCGTTATCTAGCAAGGACTACCAGCGGGACATTGCCCTCGTTTCCGTGAGCGCAGACCATTCAATGTCCCCCGACAGCCGGATTCACATTCATTATGCAAGTACATTCTGAGCAATTGAGGCCACTCTTGATTTTTATTTATTTATGTATTTATTTATGTATTTTGGAGACATAGTTGCGATAGTTTTTCTTTTTTTACTTTTGTTTTATTTTGAAGACGGGTATGCGTTTAGATGGTATGAGAACGAATGTAAACAATTGGCACGAGACCTTAATCAGAAAGAGACATTTCTCATGAGGACTTTGTTGAAAAACACGTTTTCTTTATTTTCTGGCTGATCAAGTTTTATTCAATTATCTTTATGAAACTTATTATAATTTCTAAGTTTGCCAAATATACCTCAGTTCAAAACACAAGAAGGTATCAACTGTGTGATTTGTCCTGACTTTTTTTTCTATACTTTTGTCATGAAGGGGAAAAAAACAATCCCGACCTGTAGTGCATTAACTGTTTTTAGTGTAGTGATGCAAGTTTTCAGGGTAAGAAGACTTTGAATCCTAAGCAACAAAAGGGGAATAAAATAATTGATTAACCAAAATTAGGATTTATCAAGATGATTTACCCTACTTTCAGCCTTCTATTCCTAGACTATATTTTGCTGTTCAAATTTTAATCCATGTGGTCGATGTACTGACAGCCTGAAAGGCAAATTTTAATATGACATTTCGTAAATCATTTACTGCTTCAGCCCCGACAGGATCTCTAAGCCATAAAAAGAAAAATCAAAATGACCTCTTCCCCAGATTAGCCGTCAGCCCCGAGTCCTCCATCAAGCTCGGTTTTTAATAATGCTGTCCCAAATTCTACATCAGTTGCTTTCCCGTAGTTCTCACTTCATGAACTGACCACTCTACGCTTGGAGTGATTCCATCAATTTCTCTCCTGCTGAAAAAAAAAATTAAAAAAATTGGCTAGACGATCAAATAGGTATATCTAAGATCACATTCCCCTATTTTCCTCACATTGCCTTGGTTCAAACACGTAGACCAAAGACGCCGAAGACGCCGAATCTTTTCGTTACGGATCTCTATCGAACGTCAGGATGAGATAACCCATCATTAAATAGAATTTGGAACTGGGAGAAAATTGAGCTCGATTCAGATCTTTTTATAGCTGAGGAAAATCAGCCAGTTAGGCCTGGCTTGTACTGACGACATCAGTCTCGACCATGGGAAACTCGATATCCAGCTGTACTTTATACCTTTTTAGACCAGCGTTTGCTTAATTGAATAGTCTGGTTTCAGGGAGTACGTTCCGATTTGATGAAAGCTTTGAATATTAATGGATTGCTTATCACGGCAAATCAATTGATCTCTAAATTTTGTTAACTTCTTTTGTGTGGAATGCAACAAAATGAAGTCAACCAACCATTATTATCGTTAACAACTTTAGAAAAGTTTTAAACACATTTGTTTCATTTCCTCAGATAAAAGACAGGACAAAAAAGATTAAGATCGAAATGTAACATTTCCCCTCGGACGGAAAACCTTGATATCTTGCATAAATTAGGAACATTCATGAAATATGTTTATAACTCTCTTCTCTTTATATACTATTTGAGCAGCTTGAATATCCTCTACAAATTCCAACAGACCAAGGTTCACTACCATGTTTTCATAGTTGGAGTCTCTCCATTTAGCCCAAATGTCGGAAATTAATCTTTAGCTATTACTTTGAAGCTGTGGCATGTTTTTAACAAATGTTGCTCAGAGAGGCAAGATCAAAAATTCCCTTGGCAAGCCAACTCTTGTCTTTCGACCGACACATTAGATAGCTCGTTAGATGTCTCATACAAGCGCCGATTTAAAAATAATGTTGGCTATGAGGACATTCCCACAGAGGCCCAGGCAGCACAGAGGAAACAAGAACGGCTAGGGATCTTGACGCCACACGCCAGCTTATCAATTTGGTCTCCACTGTTTTTACTGTCCTTTGTCTTCATATATAATGTGTTTAGTCCTCGGTTGCCAGGAAACTTGAGCATCAAAGGGATGAATAAATAAAACATTCTTCTGGTGAGGAAAAAAAAGAACGAACTGTATGTACGGTCGAGCGTCTGTCGGAGCGAAATAAGAATATCTGTTTCCTTGCTAGAAAACAGTAGAAAGAGAAATGATATTAATGTAAATGCCTTGTACCTGGAAGAAAACCAGATAACCTAAGCAGCATTTTCAGTTGTTTTACATTCCAAGCCTACAATTCTGATTTTTATCCTTCATTTCTTAGAATATCACAATTATTTCTCGTCTCACGTCCTGCAATTGGGTGTATAGACTTTCCCTTCTGCCTTAGCTTTATTAAAGTTTATTACATGACTGCGACGGGAAATGCAGTTGAATTATATTTCACTATCTACTTCACTCGTGCTGCAGGAGATTCGACATCAATTACCTGACCACCACAGCACCCAGACAAATAAAAAGCGTTCTCTTCATTGCCCAAGAGATCTTCATGTTTAGTAATCTATATGTCACTAAACACAAATGGCACCTTTCCTTTGACATGGTATTTTATCTATATAATGTTTTAAAAAACCAAAACTTTGACATGCATATATTTGTTCCTATATATTTCAAAGTGAAAAAACGTTACAACTGGTGAAGAAACAAGAATCAATGTGTGGTTTGATGAAGAAGTAAAAGAAAATACACTGTCAAATATATATATATATATATATATATGAACAGAAATGAATTGGAGGTTCTAGAGACTACGGCTATCTCTTGATTGGAACATTGATATGGATCAGACATTGCATATTTCAGTTACCAAAGAAGATATTTCTCCTTTAGATACATTTTTGTTACACAAATGCATATATTTTAGATGCCCCAGATATATTTGTGTAATTACCCAGGAAATGCCACCGATATGGCATCAACAGTTTCAGAATAGGCTGAGCAAGGAAAGGGATTATTTCGCTAGACGCTGAGAGAAAAGTTTAAAAATCTGTCTGTCTGTCTGTCGTCTGTCTGTCTGTCTGTCTGTCTGTTTTATCTTTGTGTCTGGGTCTTTGTGTTTATCTGTCTGTCTTTCTCTCTCTCTCTCTCTCTCGCCCCCGTGCACGCTCTTTCTCTCTCTTTCTTTCTCATTCATACACTCTCATCGACATTCAGTCACATAAGTATGTACATGTGCGTTCAATGTCAATGTTCTTTACACATTCCATTCGTTTCATCACTCCCTATCTGATAATAAATTACTATAAATCTGTTCCACCAATATCAGTAATGATAAGATAAGAATTCTGCTCCCCTCCCCCCCCCCACCCCTTTTTTTTTCATCCTTCATCCAAGCGATATTTTTTTTTCTCCTGTTCTTATCTTTTTAACGAGGAAATTACAATTCAGACTCTCCCACTCCTAGTCCCCTCTTTGCCCCTCTCAACCATCTTGCTTTCCCTGTTCTTCGCTCATTTCTCTGATCCACTTTCTCAGTCCACACTAATTTCGTGTTTCAGTTTTTTCGCCTTCACAGGGCAAAAATCAAAGGGTGCCAGTGAAGTTCCGGAGACGATTGATTAAGTCATTATGGCCTTGGTCGGTCGTTGCTATCCTTAAAGTGAGTTCAGATATGGCCCCAGTAACGATTTGCGTAGAGGAAAATCTGTACGCACTATCTCGTCGATTCCAAAGTGCCATTTCTGAATAGAAAGGAACTCTCACTGACTTCAGCTAGGTTTATTCACTAATTGTTGATCTGTGACGCCATCTTCTAAAACATGATTGTTTGTGTGTTCTCGAATAAGAAAGGGAGGAGCCTACACGTAGTTCCTCAAAATGTCACTTCCGTAGGCTCAGGGAGGAATCCAGTCCCGACCACTATAGTGATATTTTCCTCGTCTATGTACAAAGCATAATTTCACATCGAAAGTACTGAAACAGACGGATAGTTTGGTATCTGACAAGTAATGAACAGCTGAACACTTCGCCGTTTCTCTCGACACCTAATACGTATATAAGAATGAAAAGCAGAACACAATGTGGGTTCTAACCGACCTTTTCATTAATACAACAGGAAACTTGCGTTGCACAAAGACGGCGGCAAATCCTTGTATAAGTCTTTTCGTTATACTACTGTTCGTAGTATATATATCAATATAGAGACAGAGACAGCTATCTATGATCCGCCTTAAAGTAGTTATATTCCCCCTTCTTAAATATATAACCTGAAAAAAGTCATCAATTCAAAACCTGTGTCTGAGCTGAAAAGAGGATGAATACAATATTACGCTTTCCTTCATTACTGTTTTATCTATTTTTTGTACACAGCCAGCTCATTTAAATTTGAGATCCTTGCCATGATTCGATCGGCTAAAGCAGTGTATTTCAAGTCACGAAAAGTGTGATAATTGTTTCATAAACTTCATAACATGATACTATAAATCTATAATTATTAGACAGTCTATATCAAGCAGAAAAAATCCTAAAGTCTGCTCTTTTGTTTGACCTTATGTGGCAGTTCTATAGCTTTGCAGAAGCACTACTGCTTTCTTGTGACGAACCGTAACTCTCTTTCACGGGGAGAGATGGCAACCTTTGTCGGTCCTGTTTTCCATCTGCAAAATGTATTTTCCCTTTGATTGCTATACAGTCTTTCCCCACGGTCATAATCAGTATCTTTGCCTTTGTTTTGTTTTATTTTACTTCCATCGATAACTACCAGTGGGATCTATCGGGTGTGTGGTGTCATTTGATAATAAAAGTATTAAGGCCGATACTTGTTTTAATCCAATCGCCAAATGCATCCATATTCATCTAAGTCTTCTTCATAAATAATAGAAATGGTCTTGCTTATTTCCGTCATAGTCATAGTGGCCCAGGTTTTGTTTTTTCTTTGTTTTTTTCTTGGGTAGGGTTTTTTTTAAATCGTGAATGACAGAACGTCTATTTATTTATATACTTATTTATTTATCTCTTTTGTTTTTACGTTTTTCTTTCTTTCATTCTTTAGTTAATTAGTGAGTTAGTCATATAGTTAGTCAGTTAAAGTGGTTTTAAAATAAGTTAATTAGTCAGATCATAAAGAAAGTTAATTAGTTAATTGATTAATTATTTAGTTAGTTAGCTAGTTCGTTGGTTGGTTGGTTGGTTCGTTCATTAGTTAGTTACTTACTTAGTTTCTTAGTTCGTCACTTAGTTAGTTACTTACTTACTTTCTTAATAAGTTACGTATTTAGTTAGTTAATTAGTTAGTTAGTTAGTTAGTTAGTTAGTTAGTTAGTTAGTTAGTTAGTTAGTTTGTTGGTTAGTCAGTCAGTCAGTCAGTCAGTCAGTCAGTCAGTTAGTCAGTTAGTCAGTTAGTCAGTTAGTTAGCTAGTCAGTCAATCAGTCAGTTAGTCAGCTAGTCAGTGGTTTATTGGTTGATTCGTTGGTTAGTTGGTTGGTTAGTTGGTTTGTTACTTAGTCGGTCGGTCAGTCAGTCAGTTAATTAGTTATTTATTTAGTTCGTTAGTTAGTTGGCTAGTTAGTTAGTTAGTAAGTTTAGATGGTTATTTATTTATTTAGTTGGTTAGTTAATCGGTCGGTCAGTTAGTCAGTCAGTCACTTAATTAGTTATTTACTTAGTTTGTTGGCTAGTTAATTAGTAAGTTAGATGGTTAGTTAGATGGTTATTTATTTATTTATTTATTTAGTGAGTGAGTGAGTGAGTGAGGTAGTTAGTTAGTTAGTTAGTTAGTTAGTTAGTTAGTTAGTTAGTTAGTTAGTTAGTTAGTTAGTTAGTTGGTTGATTATAGAATAAGGATATACGATTCCATCATTAATGTCTCAGTTCCACATCTTTCCAGCCGGCAACCATGGCACTTAACTGTCACTCATGCAAGTCTCTGTGATTCGACAGAAATTTTAAAAACCTTATAAAATAATGGATATTCCACCATTTTTAGAAGCATAATCTCCTGCTGTTTTCAACACGCACTTGAAACTGAACTTCTAGTTTTAAAATGCTTTTAGTATGATTTAAAATCTCCCTGATGTTTTGTCATGGATTCCTACCTGCGATTCGCCCTGCGATTCAGGCAGGCCTGGAATATGAATCAAAGAATGTGTATTTTGGAACACGAACCCTTGAAATTCATTCGACACTTACCCCCCCCCCCCCCCCCTTAGTTCCTTATCAAAGATAAAAATGGGTGAATATTGCTGAAATGTGTTTTTGGTTTGTTTGTTGTTGATCTGCGTGCTAGAATTCACATATATAGGCGGGCGGCACTACAGCAAAGACAATAACGACACGCATAACCACATACACAAAGTTCTAGAGGATTAATATATAGGTTCTGAATTTTGGTTGAACTATGCATCAGCGCATGTAGATTGGAAACAAGACATGACTGATGGAGCTAGTTAACCAATAAACTATGTGAGAGTGTGACAGAAAGTCCTGACCCTTTTTGTACGTTGTTTACATTATCACATTCAACATTTTTTAAATTGATGTTTTCCTTTCTCTTCCCCACAGGAGATACTTAATTCATTATTATTTCTATCTTTTGTCAGATTGTGAACTTATATGATTCATGATACAAAGAAAACAAATTCTATAATCTCTATAAAGATTGAAAGTGATGGTGTAAACAACGGACAAAGGATCACGACCTTCTGTCACTGTCTTCTGTACATGTCTGTGGTAAGAAGAAAAATTTATCTTTTCATTGTCACAACTGTAAAATCATGTGCATTCTGATGAGTATATTGTTTGTGACAAGTCACTTTCTCCATAAATGACAAAATATTGTTCGAAATCTGCAACATGTTTCTCGGAAAGAATTTCAGTTACCGCACACTAATTCTAATTTTAGAATAGTAAATTCAAATAAATATACCTGGCTTGTTGTTGGCTACAAAAAAAAAATGATAATCCCCTAGTGTATATATCAATTTATCTAATATATAATCAGGAAGAACATGTGAGATAGAAAACAAAGATACAAATGAATTCACTGAACTTGTCAGCAGGCCACGACAGGAAAATGAACGATGAACATTGAGATGATAAAGCGGACTGGAGAGAATAATAATCACTAACATCTGGTGACAGGAAAAGGATAATACTGACCAGAGCAAGGCATACTATGTGAACCATCCGGGCATCATATTATAAAATTTGTGTTTGTGTTTTTTCAGATGAGACGCTATTCACACAGTTTTTCCCATAGATCACTAAATGGAGATAAGTCTACATGCCAAGTGTCAGAACAGCATAACATTTATCAGATTTACAAGAAGTTTCATCATATCGGTGGCTGTAGTGATACTATGATTCTATTTAAGTTTCTCTCATCTTAATGTTTAATAATTTTGTAAGCGTTATAGTTTCGTTCACACTGTTTCGTTTATAACGTTCAACCTACGATCTGCTATTTTCTCGTATACATACGTAGAGCTGTAGGCGTATCGAAGGAAATAATAAGGAATTTGTTATGACATTCACGGCCCCCGAAAAACGGATAACAACCTCGGCTGAAGCCACAACAATCCGAGCACGTGTTAACCCTCACGACCTTTCAGCCAATAAAGCCTGTGACAAAACTGTGCAATTTTCCATCGTGTCTTCTTCATCACAACTTTCGAGATGGCTCTATTTACAACAACATCGTGACATGCTAATTATTGCACAGGGTCTGATGGATTAGGTTCACCTAGCGTTTTACAAGTTCTCTCGTTCTCTCTAAATTATGTCAGCTGGATACATGCATCTTGCAAGTTTTGTTACTAAGATTTCACCTAAGCTTATAAATTTCAAAATGTGGATGATAGTTCTTTTGATGAGTATGGAGTAACAATAAGAACTACCTCGTCTCCTTCAGAATCTCATGATAAATGTAGGTAATCGCTAGCCGTTACGTTACGTACTGTTTACGCGTTACGTTACCTCCTGTAGGTGTTTAATCTAGATTTAAATCTGTGAGCTGAAAATTGCGCATCAAACAAAATGAAAAAGTTCAGTCAGAAATGTATCTTCTTTAGATGAATAATCAATCATTACGACCAAAAACCAGGTGATTTTCGTGAATATCCCCGCTAGATATGACGCATGTAACTGAGTAGTATCTTATATTCCCTCGTTACAAAATGCACACTCATAAAACGAAGCTGAACATCTATAAATATCATGATATTTCAAATTTGCCCTTAAAAACTTACAGTCCACTTATTTTATGATTATGTTTATTATAAAGCAAAGAACATATAGGAAGCAATATAATTCTTTAATGATATTTAAAGCTAAACTTCCAAAAGAGCCCGTGATGAAATTCAAGAAATATTCCAGCTACAGTTGCATTCAGTTGAACTTGCTCACCACCAAATTGCAGAGACAACTAGATATGTATAACATTAATATAATAATAATAATAATAATAATAATAATAACAATAATAATAATAATAGTAATAATAACATATATATATATATAATATAATAATAATAATAACATAACATACATGTAATATTGTTAGACAAGAGGTCTTCTGTTTCTTCCTGAATTTTAGTGTGCGTGAGAGAGTGCATTGGACGAATTTCTTCTGTCAAATGCAAAAACATAAAGGAATAAATAAATAAATAAAAAATCAAACAGATATAACAAAATGTTCTACCTCAACGAGCGCACGAAATAATTCCGATATGATTACCATCTTGCAGGGTAGTGTAAATAACATTTTATGGCCTTGTTGGCCTTGAACAAAATAGTTCAGCTATTGCAACACTCATCAGGAGTCACACCATCCCCCCTTTCCGCTCTCCCTATATATATGTGTGTGAGTGTAGAGAGAGAACAAGACATATATCAGACTGTATAGGTATATGTGACTTTAGAATAAATAAACCAATTAAATTCTGAACTTTCTACTGTTTTAGACAAAAGGAAGAATGTTACAGGAAAGAGTCCTACACACATAATTTATTACATCAAATACGTTGGTGTCATAGTTATTTGTTTTACGAACCAGTAACATGAAACATCACATCATGCCTCTTTAAGGTATCTGCTTACCGTGGTGGAATAAATCCTGTGGCCCGGGCCTCTAACATTCCAATTTGTTGTCCACTACACCACTAGACCGGTCCTCGTAAAGCCAATCGACTGATAAAAGCAGTCTCATGTACGGTGAATTACGCCTCGACCCGCCTTAAATGGAATTCGCTTAATAGCATAGAGGCTGCTTCATGGTTACAGAGAAGAGTGCCCTAGACTTGAATAACACCCTGTTGACTTTATCTATGGGCACAATTGTTATGTACTTGAGTCAATAACTAGATTTTTTCTGTTCTATTCTTTCTTTCTTTCTTTTCTTCCTTTCTTTTTTTAAAAAGATTTTCAGAATTTCGGAAACCGGCAAAGATAATTGAGTTCTAGACTTATAATCTATGAATTGATTCAATATTTCTTTTGAGGCTTAAGCATGTGTCCAGAAACTGGCAGGGTGTTTTGCAGACACATTTAGACATAGTATGGAACTTGAAAGTATAACGCCATTTTGCCTACGGATTAAAGTGAAATTGCTATGCGACTGCTCAATAATAATAATAATAATAATAATAATAATAATAATAAAACAGGATTTTTTGGAAAGGGGGGGGGGGGGGGGGGAATTGAA
>JBCEWB010281767.1:0-22697 GCA_039654565.1 Peronia peronii
GATTCCCCCCCCCCCCCCCCCCCCCCCATCAAATTTGTTTCATTGTATTTATTTCATTATCAGCTGTAAGTTCTTCGAATAAGTTATATTTCTTTATTGGTGCCTTCATATATACCTCAAACAGATGCTCTTGTCTTCGATGCATTCTGGTGATGATATGAATGACATAATTTTCAAACTGACATCTGTTTTGAGTAAAGAAGTTAATTTCAGTGTTATGTTTCATATTGTTGTACTGACGTTATCTTCTCGTACGTCTCATGTGAGATTCAAATATGAGCTGTCGTCAGAGATCTAGTAAGTAAGTTATGCCAAATAGTTAAGAATCAACCCACGTTTATATCTTCTTGTTGGAGAAATTAATATCTTGATAAGTTTGACTAACATTGTTTGGGAAAACAGACCAGGTCTGTACTTGTTGTTTTAATGTTAATTAAATCTACAAGCCAAGTTTTCTGGAGACTCTTAATTGAAGCAAGTAAAAGTGATCGGGGCTCTGGGAGAATGCCAGGAAGGCGTCAATCAATGTTTCTAAAATTTTAACCCAGTGAAGTGATAGCTTTATATGTTTCTTTTGTATCTTATCTATGGAGCTGGTCGTAACATTATGTTCTACTTGTGAGCTCGCTTTATTCATTACAAGATTTACAACTCGTTTTTAAAATTTAGTTGGAATTGCTTGTTTTGTTTGTGTTTTTTCTTTGCCGATTCATTTGTTAGTGAGTAACGATTGTATAGCCCTATATATTCCTGTAACTGTCAAAGATAAGAAAAGATAAAAGAATGTAACGAAAAGATTTCGTGGAGACGACTTTTGAGATGTAGTGATTTTCCTGTCTCGCATTCCCATTGATGATAATCTTTCACTTTGTGAGATGAAAGTGAGTTTCTGGTATGTCTCAGATTGTATCCCTCACCACTGGGTCCGCGGTTCCGCAGAATAATTATTAAAATGATTGTTACATTTTCTTGGCAAATTATGTGCGAGAAAAGTGTAGCCAGCTTTCATATGGATCAGATATTATAACATGAAATTATTACTTTGTGAAAAGAAGGCATAGCTTACATAATTTCAGACTGGCCTACATTTAAAACCTCTGACACATGATTCGTTGTCGGTATTTAGATTTAATTTAAGGTCTTTGGCATAATTTTTTTGCTTGAGAACATTAAGCAAAATATATCGTTAAGGTCGTGATACACACAATCAGATACACCCATAGACATAACAAAATGTTATTTGCATGAAAATTAGGGTCCTGAAAACACATTTTGTTTCTTTTAATGGCAGGTAGGTGACTGTAATACTTTTGGCGACCTTGAGTGAAATATTGCTTTCAATATACGACTGAAATGGCATTTTTCATCAAACCAATGTGTAATATCATTCTTTCTTATGTTTGTTACACATAGGAGTAGCCTCATCAGTTTATTGTCATGTAGCAATACAACCTTTTCTTTAATCTCATCTTTTAACCGTGGTGACATTTTGTTTACAAGTGCAGTATGTCTGTTAGGAGCCATACATGGAAACGGAACCTTATTATGTTTATTATATTAATTAATTGGTCCCTATAATCGTTTGCTAATTCGCGACAATGTGATCTGTTTTTCTCAGAACATGGCACTTGATGATAATGTTTTGACAGATCCTGTAACTTTCAAGTATGAATATGATAGTATAATCTTATAATGACTGTCAGTATCCAGCTATTTCAAGGGTCACTGTGTTCTTTTTTTTTTTTTTACCCCACTTTCACACTCTCTATGATTTTATTTTCGTAACCTATATAATCTATACATTGTTTTGTAACGTAGTGTCGCACACAGCGCGGTGTTTCTGGGTGTGTATGAGAATGTACATACATATATGAATAACTACAGCTCTACTTGAGGACATACATGTATATCGATGACTGTCGAATAAATGATTTTCCGATGTGTTCCTGTTCTTCTATATCAGTTTAAACAACTAATATGGCCAAAAAAAAAAAATGTAACATATATACATGTGTATGTATATTGTCTTTGCTGTCTGTGACTTATGAAGTGATGTAGATATCTTACATTCACAACGTTATCAACTGAGAATATTACATTATTACCTCGGGAGTGTAGTGAAATATAGAAACTTCTGTGCGATTCAAGTGTTTAATATAAAGTTATTGTAAAAACCCTACACCAGTCATCATCATTTGAAATATACGTGTACTTGAGTCATTTCTAAGACTTTTAAGAGACGATTAGATTAAAGCCTATCAGTTGCTGCATGAGGCTTTCTTATGCCTGAATCTGACAGAGGTCAGAAATTATTGCTTGAAAACATCTTCAAATCAAAATGGGTTCATAAGAACTACAGACTTTTCATAAAATTCACAGCGACAACAAACAGGAGAAAAATAATTCGTTATAAAAGTAATAACTTTTTCGGTTGATGTATTCGTTATGAGATTTTTTTTTTCGTTAATTTTTTTTTTCAGCTGAGTGTGTATAAATATAATCTGTAAATAAGCATTTATGATGTCATTTGTATGAAACATTACATTATTATTGCAAATATCAATGTGTATGTGTAGCTTTAATAATCTAAAGCCTAGGTGTGTGGTAAGGCTGTCAACAAAGTGGTGGTTGAGAAACTTTTTTCCTATCATATCACGGTCATATTCATAATGTGATGAAAACATATTCGCTGTGGTTCAATCCTGGGATTTAAAAAAAAAAAAGACACAAAAAGAAAAGACAACAGCCTGAATTAATTTTCCTCTACTGGATAAAATTAACAATAGGATAAAGTTGAATCAATTCCGTTGACGCAATTAGGACTGTGAAGTGTGAACCTACAGTTTCCTGAATGCCTTGTTATTTCAGACGACTACTAATGACTATCCAGTATTTTAACAGAACGAGGTCTTTGTTTCTTTTTCCCCCTCGTATCTGAAGCATCGGAATGACACCTCAGAAGATTAAATTGACAGAAAATCAAGCATTTAATTTTAAAAAAGTGAATAATGGAACATGGAAAAAAAAAAAAAAAGCAGTAGGCCTACCTTCATGTATTGTTTTGAAAATCACCATATATCCCTCTGCTAACAATAGTCATTTTCTTATCTTTCAATAGCACGGGATCAGGGCTAATTATTCCATGTCACAATAAAGGTCAATGCAATTTTTTAATTTTTTTTTTTACATTACTGATAATAATGACAAAAGATAACATTCAATTACCGTACTCATACTCCAAGGTCTGACCCAGAGGCTTTTTTTTCAATACATGTAATTTATCACTATCTATCAGTGTTACTGTCACTTTCCGCATAATGTTTTAATGTTTTCTTGAACTGCTACTGTTATCATCCTCACATTTCTGAAGATCAGATGGAACAGTTTTCTATCTTTGCAGCACTCATTCATATTCACTTGACACTTGGTTTCTGGTTTAAGCCTACGCCACTGTTTAGCTTGCTGAGGGCCATAATATAGAATAGTATACATGTAGTTAGTGAAATTTAATGGTCCTGAATTACATGTAGTAACTCCAGGGCAACTTCTTTAACTCATGCCTGAATCTGAACTGTAAGAATAAGAAAAAACAAAAAAGCACGATTATATATACATGTAGATGAGTAGGCCAGATGATTGTCTTGAGGGGGTTCAGATATCAGACAATTCAAAGTCAATGATAAAACGAGTCTTTTTTCGTGAAGAAGAAGACAAGGTGTGGAGAGAGAAGTGAAGGTAGTAATTGGGGAAAGTTTGGGAAGAGTGGGGTAGTAAATGGGGAAAGTTTGGGAAGAGTGGGGTAGTAATTGGGGAAAGTTTGGGAAGAGTGGGGTAGTAATTGGGGAAAGTTTGGGAGGAGTGGGGTAGTAATTGGGCAAAGTTTGGGAAGAGTGGGGTAGCAATTGGGGAAAGCTTGGGAAGAGTGGGGTAGTAATTGGGGAAAAGTATGGGAAGAGGGGAGAGTAATTGGCGAAAGCTTGGGAAGAGTGGGGTACTAAATGGGAAAAGTCTGGGAAGAGGGGAGAGCAATTGGGGAAAGCTTGGGAAGAGTGGGGTACTAACTGGGAAAAGTCTGGGAAGAGGGGAGAGTAATTGGTGAAAGCTTGGGAAGAGTGTAGTAGTAATTGGGGAAAAGTCTGGGAAGAGGGGGGTAGTAATCGAGTAATGTCTGGGAAGAGTAGGGTGGTAATTGATGATGAAAGTTTGAGAAGAAGGGAGAGTAATTGGTGAAAGTATAGGAAGAGCGGGGTAGTAATTGGGGGAAAGTTTGGGAAGAGGGGAGAGTAGTTGGGGAAAGTTTGGGAAGACAAGTCAGGGAAGAGTGGGGTAGTAATCGAGTAAAGTCTGGGAAGAGCAGGATGGTAACTGATGAAAGTTTGAGAAGAGGGGAGAGTAGCTGGGGAAAGTTTGAGGAGAGGAGGGAATACAATAAATACTGGGGAAAGATTGAGTAGGGAGGAAAGTAATGGTACCACTAATGTCTATTTCAGGGATAGCATTACTTTCATATACAGTAACATCATGAGGAATCAGCCTGGCAGCACTTGTGGACGTCAGCGGCTTTTCACTCTCATTCTCATGCGTTTTTTGTATGTGGTGCGACTTTTTTTTTATATATGTGTACGTGCATATTCCCATTAATATTCTGATCTATGATTATGCTTCTTTCAAAACCTGCTACATGAATACATGTGCATGTATTATCCACGTGGTTCCTCTTCAGTATGTGTAGATATTTTCTTTCTTGACTAGAGAGTTTTTAGTCTAAAAGCCAAACAATAAATCAACCCCCTTTTTTACCCCTGTTTCTGAATTTTTATTCTTTCTGAATAGTTGTTATTGTGATAAATGAATAGTGTTGTAACATAATCTCATTAAGAATAAAGACACATTTCATACCAAAATTCGGATATTATGGTATTGCTGTTTTGTATGATTGTCAATGGGAGATCATTTTTGAGGATTATCTGCTTCTCCCAAAAGAGGGACTCGTGTAAGGGGAGATCATTTTGACCGGCCGAATTACTTCCCTTTCCCAGCCAATGAGGTCTATAGCAAACATTATAAAGAGGAAAAAGTCCCTTTACACCTTGTCATTTGAAAAGAGTGATCGCCCAAAAATTTTATAAAATTTTAACAATAAGAAGAAAATACATGTATTCTCCTTACATCACAATTTTTTGGGAATTTTTCATGGTGTATGTTTCACGTAAAAAACTCGGAAGTGATTTTTTTTTCCTTCTTTACACTGTTTGTCCAGTCCCTCTTGTGCCTGGTAAAAGGAAGTAATAGGGCTGAGCACAACGATCTCCCATAGTGACTTACATATTAACTATACCGCTCAGAGGTACAGGACGCCATTTATTTTGATGAGCAACAGTGGTATCTTCACTGCTCAATGAAATTGATTCCATTCCCACTTACCTTGTTTCCATCCACTCTAAGGAAGAATTCTAATTCAGAATGGCTAGTAAGACTACTCAGAGACACTATTTGGGCAACAGCGATCCGAGTTGAGGCCTTCGAACTTCCCAAAAGATCTGTATATCAATATGTACATGTCAGTATCATGTGCATATGCAAAACTGAATAAGCAGGTGATGCCGATATACTGTACATTGTGCCAGTTGTGCTGCACTACATGGACCGACTATGATCAAGTTAAAGATTTAATCTATTCTTTTACTTTCATGTCTTTTTTCCTGGCTAAGTAATTTTGCGTTGTTTGTTTGTTGTTTTTTTTTTTAAACGGTAATTCTTCAAAATACAAACAATGATCAATCAACATCACCTTCGATCTGTTGGGCTATCCCATTGATTTAATTCGATCTCAATTCTCTTGTAAAACATTATTGTTCCATGCCACACCCCCTGTTCTAACTCTAGAAGAATAATATGCACCTGTCAGCTTGAAATCGTTCTTCTCTGCCAATCTGCTTTCCTGTCAAGTGTCTCAGACTTAAGGTATTCAACACTGTCATCAAAAAGTGGACAATGAATTATCCTTACGTTTGGGCGGCTTTTATTAATGAAATAAATGTGAAACAATAATTTTATTTTTTTTCAATCTTTCTTTTTAATAAAGACATTTTTGTTGCTGTTCTTTTGTTTTAATTATCTTATTTTAATTTGCTTTTTTCTTAATTGTGAGTGGGCTATTTCTTTATTGAGGAAGAACTTTTTCTTTCTTTGTTTTTCTCTTCTTTTTTTGTGAAAGTTTCTAACATCAGTCTTTTTAATGTTCCCCCTGAAATTCAGGAGTAAAGAAATAGATCTTCGGTTCATTTCTTCAACTCATGCTTTTCTTGTGTTTTGTGTGCAAAAAACTGTGTACTTTTTAGAGTTAAATCTTGGAAAATATAGTCCAAGATATTTGTTCGTACAGAGATACTCTTCTTGACATTTACAGTGAGTTTTTTGAAAAGCCTGTCACATCACAAAATTTCATTTCCCACCAGAGATTTATTTCTCCACTAACATAAAGGAAAATAACAGAACTATGAAAAGACTCACGCATGCTGATGCCTACAGAAACAAATACACAAACAAAGAAGAAAATATGGGAGCCGGGGAATTAGTGACCAAAACAAAGTAAGAGGCGATCAAATCAACAACACTGGCCATCTAATCACAGAAGACATTCATCAAACTAATTATCAAATCACCAAATGCTAAGAAAGTTTATATGACATTTCTTTATTTTTTCTTAATCATTTATTTTCTCATTTTCTTTCTCATTCTTCCGGCATTGTTGTTTCTAAATAGTCCAACTGGACTCAATATTTAAAAAAAAACAACTTAAAGATTTCAGTTGTATATGGAATTGTGAATGATAATTATATAAGATACTGTGAAAACAAATCAAATGAAGTAATTATAAAATGATATACAGAATACGTAATAAGCATAATTTATACACATGAATATATATACATGTAGTACATATTTAATGTTTTCTTCCCATGAGTGACTTCAGCAACCCAGAGCCTCAATTCATTAATAATTATTGCTGGGATGCAACGTTGTGTGGGGAAGCCGTTAGAACCAAAACTTTGACAAAATAAAATGCTCTGCTGCAGCTAAAGCTGGATACATCTGAACCTATATCAACAAGAATTGAAATAGACACCACTGAATTTAAAAAAAAAAAAAGAAGAAGAAGAAGAATTTAATGTCCGCCTGGGTAAATTTTAGTTTGAGAGCAAGGGTAAAACGAAATGGGAAGACATGAATAAAAGGTCATGTATATCACTCCTCACAACTTTGAATCACACTTCCATATTTTGCCTGCCAAAGACCAAGTGCAATGTGAAATAATGGGGCTATCAACCCCTCACAGAATTTTTTGGTAATAAGTGGAAAAATTAGTCATTTGAGACATAAATGGGAGATCGTTGTGACCAGCCCCATTATTTCCCTTTCACTAGAAACAAGAGGTGATGAAAAAGCCTAGTAAAGGCGACAAAAATTACTTCCGTACCCCTTGTTTGAAACACGTCATGAAAACTTTTTAAAAAATTATGGTATAAAGAAAATATTTTCCTCTTATTGTTACAATTTTATAAATGTTTTTGTTATCCATTTTTTGTTTTTTCAAATGACAAGAAGTAATGTGATGTTTTCCTTCTTTACAATGCTTCCTTAACACCTCTTGTATCTAGAGAAGGGAAATGTTACAGCTGGTCACAACGATCTCCCACTGGTATTGAGTTGATTTCCTTACAGCCTAGTCACATCGTCTTTAACGTGAATCTGCTGGCCTATGGCCAAGGATAAAGAAAATGTTACAAATTTGTTACCTAATGAGAGCTTCAACACATGATCCCTGAACTGTCTCGATTTCATCGCATCATAAAAATGACTGATTCTTTTTTGTTTTGACACAAATACTTGTAGTTGGAAATACCATGATTTTCTTAAAACTACAACCATAAAGTTATAATAAACCCCAAAAATTCATAATGAGTATGAAACTCATAAAAGGTTGGCAGCCTACCACCAGACCTATCTTTTTTTGCTATGGATACATTCCCTCCACATCAGCAAAACAACCAATGCACCATTACCCAAACTATACAAAGCAAACATTGATGATGCGCCCTTTTTTTTTTTTTTGCATTCAATATTTTCCAAGCAAGAAACTGGTCAAGGCCTCTGTTCATTCACAGGTCATCATGGAAGCCAGAAGCATCAAAGCATTATAAGAAGTTATGTTGCGTTCTTTCTATGCCTTTCAACCACTTGCTGATGGCTATTTCAGTGGACCATAAGAAGCCATAATACATGCTTGCATTTTCACAGCTATGAACAAATGAACTTTTCCTAAATCTCACAGTGATCATATGATGGTAGTCAAAACTCATTGGGATGATCACATAATGGTAGTGTAAAATCCTGTTTCTTTAACACTGATGAAAGGCAGGCAGTTTCTTTTTGGTTATGTTGTGGAACACACTGCATTGCAAACAATTTATACACTTTGGATCATCATTTGTATGGCTAATTACTGCAACAGCAATAGCTAAAGGGGCAACAGGAAAAATGAAATAACTTTCTGAGCACTTCCATTGAAAAGACCAGATATGTGGCACCGTTGTTTTACAATATCATTTCAGTGTCCCTATAGTCAAGCCTCTAGTCAAATATAAAATCAGACCAAGCCCATTTCACCACCTGCTTCTTCAGCCAGTGGTACTTGCATTTAAAATCTTCAATATTATTTGTTTCATTGTCGAAAACAACAACAACAACAACAACAACAAAACCAATAAGCTTCTTGATGTACATATATTTAGATATTTGACAAGATAGGGTATGGAGATGTAAATCATCATTGTTTACAAGCAGCAGCAGGACTATAGAGGTACAGTTAAACAAGAAAGAAAAAAATTAATAAAATAAATCTTTAAAACTAAAAAAAATTATTTAAAAAAAAAATATTTAGCCCTGGTTTGTCATTTGTCACCCATGAGAAAAGTGAAGTAGAATTGAAAACAACACACCGGTGTCAACAATCCAGAAGGAGCAGAATGGCACAATACAAAGACAGAGAAGAGAAGAGATGGAAAGATAGTATTCAAATCTCTCATTGTTCTGTCTTAAATGGTAAGCAGGCTTAGTGCTGCTATACATGCTTTTATGGTGCCTATACTTTTTCTGTCCAAGAATTCGGTTTGGACCATGACATGGTACATTATCTATAAAATCATGAATTTCAAGCTATTGTGAGTGAGCCTTCTAGCTGGTTCTACTTAACTGTCTTGGACAGACAAGTGAGCCATTGGGAGAAATGAGACTTGAAGATCATCATGCTGAAGTTCTGCGGCCAATTATTTCAGATTTAGTGTTTCGTAAATAAGATTTATAATTATATTCTTTGATAGAAAAGGTGAACATTCTAGGATACCGGTCTTTAAGGTAGAAAAAGATTTTTAAACACAGCTCACAAGCATGTTAATGTCATAATCCCATTAAATTTCATTCTGCAATTACCAACCTCTGAAAAAGTAGACTGCTGAAAGACATTACAAGCACTTTGCACAAGGGAACGAATAAGATCAGGGTACATTATTTTGATAAATACATAGGGCAAATTTGGAGTTAGGTAACTGAAGTTGTTTCCTATTAATTTTGACAAACTTCAACTCTATTCTGATAGAACAAATGCAGCCCCTATGCCTGAAGCCCTTCATCACCAACCATGAGATATTCAAAATTATTTTCTTTTTCTTTTTGAAGCATTATTGCCACTGTAAAGATCTACATCTAATTTTAACACCATCTCACTTTCTAGGTGCATTCAGAAATTCTCTTCTCCCATTTGATGGACAGGTCTACTGCTAGAACTAAATTTACCTATCATGCCAGCCATTTCTCAATAATGAATCTAGGTATATACAGTCTGAAAAGTTTATGGAAAGCAAAATCACAAAAGGAGATGCAGCTCTTGAATTATTGCTAAAAATGCTATGTTAAGCCAAACTTATGCTTAACACAAGTGTGCAGACCAAAATTTCTACAATGATCAACTGCATGTGGCAATACCCTGAAAATGTTTCACTTCAGACATTCTTTCCAATTCCCACTGTTGATCCAGTAAGATGTTGTTTTTTTTTTCAGCATCATGTAACTGTTGGATTTTCATTATTTCACAGAAGCTATTTCTGCTCTGGTGGCAAATGTCTATTAAAGTTAAAACACAGCCTGATAGAATCATTTCATGAGCTAGTCATGATCCAGTGAACAACAACCAGAACTCAACATGGGCAATAACTAAAGGGACCCACTCTCATTTGACAGTCACGGTTAAGTTGTTAACATGATCATTTTCATTAGTGGAAAAACAATTACAATTATAGAAGAAAATTGCGTCTGTTTGTCACCAGTTCCTTATTTTCTTTTTTCATTTTTTAAGAGATCTAGGTACAAAATTTATTGCAAGGGCATCCTGACTTTAGGCAATAGAAGTCAAAGGCTAAGCATATTGAGCGTACTATGTACTATGTAACTTGGAAAAGAGTTAAAATAGGCCAATCATTCAAAAGTGAGGGGTATTTCTATAGAATGTGCAAATATGTCCACAAAAGTAAGTCTTGGGAATTGTATTTTGAGGGCAATTTTTCAGTTAAGTGTTTATAGATTCTTTTCAGTCTGAAAAGAATACTGCCATTATGACAAAAATAACAATAGATCTGAATACTTCTCTCACCAAACTGACAAGTGAATACAGTCCTAAACATGAAATACAGCTCTGAACATCAAATTTAAAAATACAAACAGCTATACCAACAGCATAATAAACATGAAACATGACATTTAGCAAAAAATCAGACCATCCTTTCAAACAGACCATCACAGAATCAGACAGAGAAAAAAAAAGGTCAAAATCAGAGAGTAAAAAAAATGTCAAATTGTGACTGATGTTAAATTCACAAACACTTTAGACAAAATGCTACTGGAGGACTTGAGTTGACCCTGAGGTGACGCTGACAATCAAAAAGCCTACCATAGGACTCACAGATGTGTAATTAAGTAAGAACAATGAAATGTTATAGGATATTAAAGCAGAATTGGAAAAACATAGCTTTATCCCTTTCCAAAAATCTCCATGGCCTCTTCAACATTTTAATACTTAACATATGTAATCTGACTATTGAACACATTTTTTTGTTTTTGGTTTTGTTGTGTTTTTTTCATTCACTATAGACTATACAAAACTTGAATTTTATGAACCATTTAAAACATTCAGAAGTTTGAAAAATTCACATGAAAAAGTTGCTTGAAAAAAACTAAATGATCATCTGAAAGTCCATTAACATACAGACTTGAAAGAAGAGAAAAAAAAGAAAAAAAAAAAAAAAAGGGTGAATTGCTGCACTACCCAATACCATGTTAGGCAGAGCATGAGCATCTGTACCACAGAAACTCACACTCCTATGGATATCTAGCCATCCCTTCCGTGCACAAAGCCATTGTATTAACTTTTCCCTTCATAGTCTTTTGTTTGTTATTCAGACAACTGTCAAGCTTGGAATCAGCTAGGGGTACGTAGTCAGTAGCAGAATTCAGATTTTGTTTGATTATACCAAGCATGAATAGCTGATCATTTTCTTCATCTGTACAAATGTCCGCGTGAAGGGCATTGCTCAAGTTTCATAATCCGAAAAGAAATCTGAAAACTGTCTTATCAAATTGCCCTGTCAATGATACTTTAAAATGCCGAGATTTCAGTTGAAGATTTTGTGTTCTGCCTCAAATGTTTTAACCTGATTTAATATTTATGAAGAAAAGTATGGTTCCCATGAATATTGGAAGCACATAAATCTGTAGAGATTTATAGTCAGAATTAAATTACTGATAATGAATAATCAGCCAGCATATGTTCACTGTTCTGGATACTCGTGAGATGTTTTGTCCAATATGATATAATTATAAATCAACATAAACTTTCTAAAATTTTAGAAGTATAAGATGATGCATTGATGCAATCTTGATGCAAAGAGCCATTCCTAGAGGTAAAGCAGCTTACTGAAACTGGGCCAAAATTTATCTACTTTCAAGGTTAACTGAAAACATCACCAAGTGAAATTGAAGTCTGTACACTATAACAAAAGACTATACGGGGCGAAAGCTGAGCCACATTAAAGAAAAAAGAAAACCAAACATAATTATGACAACAACCTGAAACTTCAACATCTAAACAAAGTGAAGCTGAGGAATATTATTCTGATAGAGTTTGTGGGACTTAACGAAATCAGAATCCTACATCAACTCAACCCCTTTACCAAATTTTCTGTAATCCCTCTGGATCTTTTGGATATGGAACTTGACTTGACGCAAGCGTTCTTGGGCATTTTTCTCATTTGATTCTTTTAGGATACACCAGCATCTGGCCAATAGCAGTAACATCTTTGTCTTGTTCAAAATAAGTCAGTTCAAAGAGGTCATAAAACTTTAAAAGTCTGGATGATCTCAAGAGGCCACTTAGTTACTATTATGGCATCTTTGTGACACTGCCACTCCTGATTCCCAGAATTGTTTTATCTGTTCATAACAAGAAATATACATAAGCCAATACAAGGTTTGTCTCATATGTTCCTGCCTGCTATGTTTGAAAATCCTGGGTGAAGAGTTCAAAACCAGTAGTGTCCATCCTATCATATCAAATCTCATCATTCCTGCACATCATTCCTGCAAAGATTTCTCAGGACTGGAAGGACAGACAGTTTTCATACTCAACTTCTTGAGGACATTCAAGGATGGCTGTCACTGGCTGAGTGTATCAGTTGCTGAATCCAAAGTACCATATGACAGAAATTTTGGGTGTCTTACTGAAAAGTTTTAATCCAGCTTCTTCTCCAGGAATTAATTGTTTACTGTTGCCAAATTCAGGCATATAAAAAAAAAAAAAAGGTAAAAAATAGCTGTGAAAGTCCTGCATTCTTTCATATCCTCTGATAGCACAGTTCCTACCAGATTTATCCATCACTGCATCCCCCGAAAGATGAATTTTGCTAAATCAGTGAGTAGTCACTGTCATGTCATTCATGGTGTCTCAGTTTTCTTCTCATGGTGTTCTTGGCTGAGAGGGATCGTCTAGTGTCCTCTTGACATGGGAAGCCTTCAGCAAGTCCATGACAACGCCTCCAGTCTTTTAAATATCCGCATAGTACATATCCCTGTATCGATACAGTGCAGTCACTTTTCCCCCTCTTGCAAGATGTGAACCTCTAAACAGATCTCTCACATCTTCAGTAGCACAATGCTTGATGAGCATCACATCAAGACTTCTTTAAAAGACAAGTCTTACAAACATCAACAACTACCAAATTTTGCAGTTAGAATTCAGAAAGAATGCTTTGAACTGCTTGTGTGGCTGATCAAACATTTCCAACAAACAAAGGCTAAAAACTTTATGCACACATAGAGCAAGATAGTTTTCTGTTGACATCTAATAAGGCTGATGGGATACCAGTGTTTCTGATCTGAACAACAAAATATCCCTATGAGGAGAGACTGATAAATGAGTTACATGATCAAGTCTGCAGCTTGATAGTTTGTCATCTATTTTGAAATAAATACGGGCTTCACAATTAGTTTTACAATTTACTTAATTGATATAGAGACAAATTCTTTAGTTCTTCTATAGAAAAAGCTTTGTCTACCTTTCCTGACGATAAATTTTGCAATGTAAACAGATTTAAAAGGATAAAAAAGATGACATTATTTATGAACACTTGCTCCAGGTGGGGAATGACTGATGCTTTTAATCTTCGTTCACAAAGTAGTTTTCTTGCTTTCAGATCAGCAATACTGAATGGACATTGAGAAAAAAAAAGGATTATCTTACAAGACCTTGTGTGGTCATTCAAAAAAATGGTGTCCATGGACTAGCAAATTGTGTGTAGCCATATATAAAACAAAGACAATAGCAGCATTAAAAATTCAGTTTACTCTAATGCATAAGTACATCAGTTTAAGTCAAAGAAAACAACAGCAGTGTTCTATGGTGAAAGACAGTGACTGATGTATTGCAAAGCTGCCTGTATAAGAAAATATTCCTTTGCAATCAATTATGTCCCTTACTGTAAACTGCATGAGCAAGGGATGAAGATGTATTAAAACTCATGAGAATGTAATGATATAAAGCTCGTTTGTAAGTTCTTACATGGCACATAGGGTGACACTAGAAATAATGCAGGAGGGCTACTAGACATAGAAACAGGACCAACATATGTGACAAGAAATAAACAACAAAATGCTTTCCGCAGACAACTTCTGGCGACATCTATAACACATAGGAATTTTTACAGAAACGATGGAGTAAGTGTTATGGTTGTAAATGATCTCTATTCTATTATTTGTTTCTCATATCTACAATAGACAGCTGCGTAGCTATGGTAATTATGACAACTATTGAATCTCACTCTTAATGCTTTCTATTGCCAAAAAACATTTCCACACTCTCCTGATTTGAATCCAGAACAATTCTTCCTCATGAACCTTCGCGCACTCCCCTCCCGTTTTTTTTCTTTATATTTTTTTCTTTTTTTAAAATATTTTTTCCGCTTTAAAAAAAAAAAAATAATAAATGTAGACAACTAAACACTATTCCACATCTCATACCAGAAATATGTGGAACATTTCTTCAACTATGAACTGTTGACTGGTAGAAATATTCACATTTGACTTTCTTTCCAAATTTGATAGTATGAATATAATTTGACTTATCACTGATATCTCAATCCTTAAACTGTATGTCTTATGTCTTTCACTAGACAGAATTACAGATTCTTATCATAAAACAGGGAAACATATGCTGTGGGCTTTCAACAACTGTGCCTAGGAGTGGTTGACTATAAAGAGAACATGCACCATTGTACACCAAACAAATTCCGGGAAAATATGAAAAATAAGAACATTTTTAATCAACTGTGCTTTTGAGCTGAAAGCTCTGATGATATAGAATTCTGAGAAGTAGCTTTCTTGCATAAAATTCAAAGCAAAACACAACGATGTTCTACTAATGACGAAGGATTAGAAGAAACTAACGCCAGTAAAACTAGTTCAGAACACTGTAATTCAATAAACAAAGAATTCAAGGTGCGCTGAGCAAAATTAGCTGGAACTCTCTAAACTGAGCACCAGCTAAAAGAGCTTCACAGCAGTTCCTCAGAAATACACAATTAACAGTGGAACACATGAACAGTAGAACACATGATACAAAAAGATCAAATGGATTAAGAAATAATCTTTTTTTAAAAAAAAAGGCAATTCCAAAGACTGTGCATATCTATGAAATGAACATTTCTATTTGGTGAAATCTGGAATTTGTGCTGGAAGATGAAAATACAAATAAATATTTTTAAAAAAAAGAAAGAAGAAAAATTATATTCAGTGATTTTTTTTCACAATGAAGGTAAAGAAATCTTCATTCATTGAACTGAATAGGCTAAAAATCTATAAGATCTCTTTTGAAAAAAAAAAAAAGAAAAAACAACAACAAAACAAACAAAAAAAAAGCATTAGCACATAGTGGTAAGGGCAAAATTAAAAAAAAAAAAAATTATTTTAAAAAATCCATGGCATTTGATATGAAAAATGAACGATAAGAAATAAAGATAAACTTTGAGCAAAGCAAACAAAAATTTTTTCTATCTCCTGGTGACACAAATAAGGTATCACTGGACCGCACCCTCATATGCACAATATATCAGTACCTACAAACACTGAGACGCACAACACATACTATGTTGAAATCAAAGAGCACATTCACAGCATATCTGCAAGAAGAGGCCAGCACAGTCACCAATACACCTGAGGATCACATGTACTTACTGTGAGTATGTCCGTGGTGCATCAGCAATCCATCTTGCAATGAATGAAGGATGACGGCTGAGGTATGAGTAAATTTACGACCAGACTGCTAACACATGCTTGAGCTATGCCTCACACGCTGCACAGGTTTGCGTCAAACCAATACTTCTCCTTGGTGGAGCAGCATCACCTCTAGTTAAATAAATGTCCTCACTTATTGCATCAGTTCAATTGTGTTATAGTCGTGTCTAGGACGTGAGGTCTGCCTCGACATTTTTTTCTGTGCTCTGGTTTAATATGGTGAACACAGTTTGTGCCATGGTCTCAGCTCTCAGTTCAAGGCTTTGGTACATGTATAAATTTCTATCTACTTGAAATTGGTTAAAAACTATTATTACTCAAGCCAACTTGACTGCAAGCAGAACTAACTCTATTAGTAAAAGAAATGGCTCAGCACATTCAGTTCAGCAGATTTCATTTAAAATAAGTGGCTATATTACATATGTGTTAATGGGTTAACTTGCTATACCATTATACGCTCAATGATCTATTTAGGTTTAGATAGTCTCATGGCTTACTCTAAAACTATCACCTATTTTAACAGTTTAACCCAAAAAGTGTCAAGAGAAACTGCTGCTAGCAAATGAGGGTTTCTAAAATAATATTCATTCATGTTTCAGAAGTGAGTTTAAATGGAAATGCAACAGAAGCTAAGTTCCTTCTTACAAAAATATAAAGAGGGGGAGGGAATTCTGACACAAAATATGACCTGCAAGTCTTTGACCAGATCGGACCCTTGACATATCCAGGGTTAAACAGCATGGCTAGAAAGAACAAAAACAAAAATAAAAGAATAAATAAATAAATTTAAAGAATATATATAATTTTCTTTTTTTTAAAAAGAGGGTTTTAAGTCAAAGCAATGAGGATGTCTTAACTAGATGTCAACTGCCACATGGCTTTCTCTATACTGACAAACACTTGCTGCTAACCAGCTACTACTGCCCTGATATGGTGTCCACATATCCCTCAATGTTGAGTCCCAGTTGCTGGCTGTGGGCCAGCAGTTTTTCCACCGCCACCTGGTTCTTTCTGGACACCTCATACAGCAGGAACTGAAACAAAGAACAGAGAAAAGTTTAGTGTTAGATGTTTGTCACATTCAAGTTTTCCCAAAAGTCTTTAAAAAAAAAAAAATCAATAAGAAAAAAATACTGTCAGAAGATTCAATCTGGTCTTTCACTATGGCCGTTTCACACATTAAAAATGCTTATACCAACGTTCTCATGGGCTACAGTTCTTTTTTATTTTATAACTAATTCGTTCATGCAGATCCATCAACTGACTTTTTACAAGTTCCAAAATTTATAAATATTTGACACTTTTTTCATTACACAGAATAAACTGAGACTGGAACTTTCTTGAAGGTTTATATCAAGAGTCTTCATTATCTTCATGATCCTTGCAGACCTTGAAGTATTCTTTAGATTGATACCTATTTGAACTAGTGGGCGTTTTTTTCTTGATTTCTTATGAATTTTTTAAAAATTTTGCTAAATTTTGGCATTTTAACCTTTCTTGCACAAATGAGCAAAGTGTGCCCCAAGGCCCTATTTGATGGAAAATTTTATGATTTAAATTTTTCTAACTGTTGTATCTCCATTAAAAAAAACTGAGTTTATAAAAGCTGATGAATATTAGCTCAAGAAATCTGTGAATTTTACTATGAAAAATACAAGGTACATCTCAGTGTAGCGCTATAAATGATAAATACTGGACATTTATAAAATTACAAAAATAAATAAAAACAAAGTTACAGCAATAAATTTAATATCAAAATGCTCAGAATGAAAGGTTCTATTGACTCATGGTATTTGTTTTAGAATTTAGTCAAAATGAAAAACTTTTTAAAGTACCTGTTTACATTGAGTCTCCTCCAATATTTTGTGTAATATAAGATTTAGTACTAATATTAACCTATGAGCAAAGTTCAACTTCACCGTTATTTCATTTGGCTCCTTTCTCTGATAATATTCATGATCAAAAGCCATATAAGCACTGGTAACCAAAAATTTCAAAACCACTGAAACTGGATGAGGGTAGTCAACACTTCTGATCTGCCATCCAATATAAAGTTATCATGCAGAGCCCTTTAGCCCATTTCGATCACTGAATATGGAAGAAAGTTTTTTTTCTATGTAATGCCGAAAAGTGTTAGTATGAGCTAAGGCAAGAAAAATATGTGGGACACAAAATCATTCAAATGATGGATAAGAACAAAAAACAACAACAACAATAAAAAGGTAAGGAGACATAAGTTCAGCAAAGTGAGGACCACTGTGTTGAACAACTCGACAACTGGAACATTTATGTAAATTTCATACTTTCTTTCATTTATGCTTTGTCATTTCACTATTTTCAGTGGCAAAAATTATAGCTGGGTCATTTCTAGACCATGAGAACAAACATTTTCCATGAAATAGCAAATAGCTGAAAAAAACAAAATATAAAAAATATAAAAATAAAAAAAAAAGATTATGATTCAAATTCAGTTTTTCTAATGGTTATTCCCTTTGTAGACTGAAGACTATATTGTCATACAGACAGATATGAATCCACTAGTGACAATATCCCTCAAAGTTTCTATATATGATTAGTAAATAGTGTTCTGGTACCTCTCCCACACATTAAGATAATTAACAAGTGAAACATGATAAATTCATAATTATTGTTTTAAAAGAAAGGCAAAATATTTACAGGGCTTGTCAACAAGTACTCAATAATCTAAAAATGTTGAAACTATGAAGTTTAAGCTCTATAAAGTATACATTTCACAAGGGCAAACAGAACCAGTCCAGGTCATTTTCTGATTCATTTCTGGATAAGAGTACCTCAAACTAAAGTGCTCCACATTATAAAATATCACAATCCAAACCATTTCACCTTCAGTATCAAAACCTGGTATTTTTTCAAGAGTCTAAACAGGAAAAAAAAAAAAAAAAATGAGTCTAAACTAGGCCTGTGCATGACCGACAATGTTCGTGACCAATAGTTAACGGTTAACCGGCTCCCATGACTATTGATGATCAATTATTCTATCGGTTAAATATTTTCCTCTTTGTCATGTGTATCGTCAGTATGGTTATTGTCTTGACCTTAGTCTACTGCCATCAAAAACAAAAAATGCCACCATCCTCAGTCAGCCTGAGTTTCGCTCACTTGACCTTTGACCAGTGACTTAGATTAAGAAAAACTTGGGGTGTGAAACTCAATATTTCACAAATCTGACTCTACAGATTGATCAGGTGCCGAATTCTAGTGCAGTCTGATACCAAATATTACCCTATAACTTTCATTAGCTGTGATTTTAATTTTATCAAAAAATGTGGCAACCCGTCTCACCAGTTACTAATTATGAAAGGAAATACCACGCGTTCTTACTCTAAGACTCAACAATAGTCTGTTTCATACACTGTTCCCTTTTTTTTTTTTTTTTTCAAGATACTGTAATTTGGCACAAACACTATGGTCTGTTTCAATCGTTTATTCAAAGAAGTTTGCACTGGGGAGGGGGTTGAGGAGTGTATAAGAGGAGAGAGGGGACAAGTGGGAAGCACATTATACAAAATTGCACCGGGCGCCCCGAAGTCAACCACTGTAATAGCCTTAACCATAAAAGCGCCAGAAGAAACAGAATGCAACATTTTCACTATGATATGGATTCATATTCAAGAAATAACAGTGAGACAAAAATGGCAATAATACATGTATGAAACGAATATCATGCTACCGTTTTGTAGCTATCTAAAACTTAATTAATATGCAAAGTAGGCCTGTGCATGACCGAAATGACCGTGTAGACACAAATGATGAATTTCCTCTTACTGTAATACAGCTATCTAAAACGTAATTCACATGCAAAGTACAATATGAAACACCCCAGCAGATCGTCCTTTGGCACTTCTAGAGTTAAATACTGAGTAAAACTTAGTGCAGAGTTTGTTTTTTTTCTTTTATTCTCTTCAGTTTTAAAAAAAGAAAAAAAAGGAAAAGGGTCATACACAGGGTGAGGGGTATGAGACGGATGACATTGGGACGGACATGTGTCGCTAACCGAAGAGTTTTCCCGAGATCAAAGACACCAGTGCAGCTAACTGATGAACGCGTTCGCTTCATGGTCTATCATGACTGATCAACTTAAACTATCTTCCGTCATCATAACTGATGATCAACAATGATGTCCATGAGCGATATAACCAGTCATCATGCCTAATGTGAAAATAGTGGAAGTTAGGCCTAGTCTAAACAAGAAAAAAAAAATTAGTCTAAACAAGAAAAAAAAAAAAAATGTATTCATACAATATCAACTGTGCATAAAATGTTAAAACTTCAAATATGGTTACGAAGTTGACAGGAGAAAAACTGTTCCATTTAGATTTACTCC
The DNA here is from genome assembly GCA_039654565.1 of Peronia peronii. Lineage (NCBI taxonomy): Eukaryota > Metazoa > Mollusca > Gastropoda > Systellommatophora > Onchidiidae > Peronia > Peronia peronii. The sequence continues at coordinate 20,261 of JBCEWB010281767.1, forward strand.
TCTTTTAATGATCTTTTATACAAGATTGATTATTGGCAAGTTGTCCAACACAGTGATTTTTCACAGTGTGTGGTAGATTTCATTATTTTGCAACTGTACAGTTTACAATAACAGTGAGACTATTTGGGTGCAAAATGAAAAGACTATGAGAGAAATTTAACTTCCACTATTTTCACATTAGGAATTTATTTATCCACTTATGAACAGCCACCATCTTCCCAAGACCATTGGACAGGTGACATGAAGTTCATCTTACATTAAGTACCTTAGATATAAAGTGTAACAAAATGAAAACAACAGAAAGTTATTACATCTTTCCATCCTGATACAGCCAAGGGCATGGTCTCAACACAGCTAATCAGCATCTGTTCCACCTGCAAAACGGACATGAAACACAGTGATGATTATGTTCTCATACAGAGGCCTCTAAAATATAATCACAACAATCAACAAATCTATAACTTTTGTGACTTCTCTTACTTATTTACATCATAAAGATAATGGTTCAACTTCAGAGAGAAAAAAACACACATTTCTATACAAAAAAAAGGGAGTCCTTCATATCTTAAACAGATTTCATTTCTTTGTTTCTCTTCCTGGATTGCCCTATTTGAAAAAAAAAAAAAAAATGTATATAATACAATAATTTTCTGGCAGAAGTCCCATCATATCTTCAAACAATGTATCCATCAAATCCACCAGAAAAGCTCTACTTTATCACTCATTTGTACTTATCTTTGCTAAGCTACACTTACCTCCTTAGGGGTCCCTTCCAGTTGAGCCAAAGCAATTGCCCTGGATGGAAATCCAACAGAAGAAAAAAAAGACATTTAAATGTGAAATTTAATGTGAAAAAAAAAAATGCTCTTTACTATTATTTGAACAGTTTTTTTCTGATCAGAAAAATGTCTAATAATTGTAACTTAACTATCTTCTTGCGAAGAGCCACAATCGTGGCTTTCCTCACATAACGCACGGCTCCACTGATACATAGTTTCGTTTTGTTTCGTTTGCAGTTTTTTGTTCACCATATTATGCTAAACAGGCTTTACATCTCTGCCTAAAGGGTTGAAGAGTTACACTGTGGCTTCAACTAGCAAAAGCGACTCGCCTCGCGTGCTGGACACCGATGGTCAAACATCAGAAGAATCTGTTACTGAGGAGAGTGATACCACTGATGATGGTGAGTTGAATGTTATTCCTTTCTTTTGCATTGATAAATGTTATTAGTTTCAAGTAATATCTACTATAAATATGAAAACAATGTCAGTCAAGTTGGTCAGTGACTGATGTCAAGGGTCAACGAAGGGGCTTGTACTTGACCCAGTTTCTTTGGATAGATTTAGGGTGGGTGTGGCACTGTGGAGCTTGAAAATATTATGTGAATCCCTATGCATTTGTGAATGATAATTGTTTAGTTGTTCTAATGTGTTGACAGCTGTTGTGTTTTTCTTATTATTGTCATTTTTTGCTATTGTTATGTGTTTATTTATTATTGTGTTGCTTCTTTTTATAACAGAGTCAGATGATGGTGATACTCCTATGGGTGATGGCCTCTGGATGAGGCTTACGGGTGAAGACGTGGGGCCTACTGATTTTCCTTTCACTGGTGTGCCTGGTCTCATACATCCATCTCATACATCATGTGGTCTACACAGATCACACATCAGACACTCCAAAGCTGACCAGATATCAGTTCAATGTGTCTGTTCTAGAGGCCCTGATGGGCAATTATCATCCTCCCAAGGTCATATCCTGCAAACGTCGATCAAAAGCTGAACTCGCTTGATATCGTTAATGATATTAACAATAGTTAATAATATCGTCAGTAACAAGTAAATTTGTAAATCTAATTCTTTTAAACATATACGGTTTATAAATATTAAAAGCTGCAAAATTCATCCATTCCCTAGTAGAGAAAAAAAATGATGAATCATCTTCAGCGGGTGTAGCATCTATATTTCCATTTTTATATTTTCTAATTATGTCTAAATTCCTTATTAATAACATCGTCTGTTCCATAATAAGCAATTTCCATTCCACTGACTATTCTGACCAACCTATTAATAGATTCTAATATTATACCTTCGATAATAAAAGTTGAGCCCAAAGGAAAATTATTTATAGTTTCAGTTTCACCTCTAAATTTACCGCCTAAATCAAGACCTAAAGTACCTCGAGGTCTATTTGGGCTAAAGAAATATAATATTCATTGTTATATTTTTTAAAAATAATAACGTCGTCATTTCTGGGTACTGTAATCAAACTTTGAATTAAACAACCTGAATTATTTATTTTCTCTATTCCTCCAAATTCATTAAAAACTACTTCATCATTTCTCAACTGAAAATCAATTTCCCAATAATAAAAATAATAATAAAGGGCATTTATATAGCGCCTCACCCCTGGAGGGCTCGAAGCGCTTTACAGCAGAACC
>JBCEWB010281877.1:0-22697 GCA_039654565.1 Peronia peronii
CCCCCTTCTTTTTTGACTTACTGCTCCTCCCCCCCCCCCCCTTTCTCTCTCTATCTCACTCTCTTATGTTAAAATATTTTTATTTATCCATCTCTCTTTCTCTTCTTCTTGTATTTCTCATTATCTTGCTGTATTTCATCCTGACTGTTCTCTCTCTCTCTCTCTCTTTCTTCTGTTTTTGCTTTATTTTCAGTTCTTTTTCTTTCTCTCTTCCTGTGCTTGTTCCCTGAGTTTCAAAATTTATCACAACCATAATAAAATGCGTCAGATCACTACTATTTATTGATTCCTCTTCATTGGTCGCTTTTTTTAATATGTCAGTGGTTCCAAATGCTGTTAAGAGGGTTTATGGACACGAATGAGTGTTCATAAGAAAGCGTCGTAAAATAAATTATTTGTTTTCAGTGAGTACTTTTACAGTACTGAAACCGAAAAGTTATATTTCTTTTGTTCTTCAACTAAATACAACAAAACTTTTTGCTCATCAACGCCTATTCAATTAAAATGCTGTAAACAGGAGATGTAGTATCTTAGGCATTTTCTTGCGTCACTCTTTAAAAAAAAAAAAAAAATCTAGCCACAACCTTAAAGACTCACAGGTGAACGGCGTTTGTGTTAGATTAGATTTTTTTGACACATAAATTATTTCTCTGTCAGGTTTTTGCATTCTAGTGGTTGATTTATTGGGCTGTTCGAGTGCTCTACCCCTGTTTTCTCAATAAGCTGTGCGAGCTAATGCATCTTCAAACATGGCGGACCAGATCTCGAATTCTAATAGAGTTAGTTCTTAGCGTCGAGAAAAGACTGAACACAAGGGGTTTCTGCGTTTTCACAGTGCAAATAATAAAATTACGCATTGAAATTACATAAATATCGGCCTATTTTATAATGGGGAGACTAACTCAAATGTATAATTGTGAATTTCATTCCGGATTCTATGGATATTTTTCACCCCAAGAAGTATGGTATACATAAACAAGGAAATGCCCACTTATAAATTTCAGTGGCTGAAATATATTAAAAAAAGAGACTTCTGAATTAATGCAAGACAATTAACGTTTAAATTAAGTTATCGTATTTAAGATAGGACGCGAATTTAAATGAATGAGGCCACAATTATTCTATAAGTTTGACTTTCAGTATGCGGCATTATCTTCTTGGTTGTTTCAATGTAAAACTTTGTTATATGTTATCATTCCCGATGACCGTGGCTCGAAATGGATGAGGGGAATGAAGTCTTTAGGATCTAATTTTTAAATCAATGGAGGAGATGGTCAAGGTTGGTGTCATGGGTTAATTGGAAAGGGGAGTGGTTGAATGGTGGAGGAGTTAGGGGTAGGAAGTATATGCTTGCTTTGTATTAGAGGATAGAGATACAAGACAGAAAATCATGAACGGTAGTGGTCGTGGTTTGTGATAGTCTCGTCTTAATGTAATAGAATGTAATGACAAACCTTGCGACTCTACCATAACTCTTGCATATAACGATCATATATTGTACTGGAAATACTTCCGTGCCCTGGAGATGGTAAGCATTTATACCTGTATGTTTGAGTTTGTTTCTTTGTAGGAATTTGTGAACTGACGTCATAGTGTTTAATGCAGTGATTTTATAGACAAAAATAAATTTTGAAAAACTTGGAAAGAATTTGAAGATAATATAATTCATTATTCTTGAGAGCAATTACAGATATCGGTATCACTGCAATATCAACAGCACGGCACTACCAATATTATATTGGTATTAGTAAAAATAATAACTCTTATAACTACCACATCATAAGTTTCATGTCACCATCAAGTTTTGGCCAACACCAAACCTAGGACGGCATTACAGATCACATACCAGTGACGCTATGCCATCAATTTCTTCACATTAACAACATCACAGTACTCATTTTATGTCACCGATGACAGCATCAAACTCCAACATCAATACTTTTGACATTATAAGTACAGTCGTGCACAAAAAACGTGAACACGCCAATCTCAAATTCATGGAAATATCGAACGCTGTTGTCGGTCCCGTTTAATTTCCTGTGTTTTCTTTGAATTAGATCTATAGCCCATATTTTTCGAACAATTTTAATCACCATATACTGGATCTCAAAGTGACAGAATGTCTGATTTTTGTCGGTTTTGCTCGCCCTCGGCTGTTGGTGATAACGAAAACTCGTGCGGGAGTGATAAAAGTAGGCAGTGTATGGTCTACATTTGGGCCTCATCGAAGATGAATAGGGTGGTGTGTTAACTGAGCGGAATGGTGAACTAGGCCATACACGCTGTCTGTGTTACAAGAAATAACCATAGCCTACATGACGCGATGCACGCACAGCGACATGGCGGAGTAGTACCGCGCTCTGTGAAAGACAATGGAAGATGTCATGTGGATGAACTGAGGGGCGCTAATTCCTAGAATAATATTAGATCGAACCACATTAGTGTCATCATGATTATGTCCTCTTAATAGCCCTTCTATTCCTTTGTAACAAAACAACAACAACAACAACAAAAAGAAACAACAGAAAGGCCATCACGGAAACCTCGAATGACGGAAATCTCGAACATATTTTGTTCATGCCCGAGAAATTCGAGTTTTCCCTGCTCGACTGCATAAACTTTAACAACACTAGTTTCTCCACATCACGACGAATATTATTTCACCTCATCTCCCTACAGTCAAAACCCAAGACACACAACCAACATCTTGTCACAAGCAATATGAGTGTATCAAGACACCACTGACATCTTATCACGGTCAATATCAGGACACCCTAATGCCCATGCCATGAATTACTGCTCAACGACTTGCCGTCCACACCATAATTCCCGTAGTACCACAACGTCATTAATCCATCTTTCAATAAAATCACAACATGGAAAGCATCACAGCACCACCAATAAACTACATCAACATTCTTGAAGACAGTTGGGCTTCTCAGAAGATCCATTCTTCTAGAATCTCAGACCCTCTTAAACAGTTGCTGATTTTCTTTTGTTTATTTTGTATGTAGCCTTTCAGCTTTGAGAAAATAGGATTATCTTGGCCCAGTTTTTGTGAAAAAACTTTTGCTGTTTTAGAAATCCGATGTCTCCGTCTACCCTTCATTCGATTTTTGGATGCCAAGGGTTCTTTAATGTGCCTAACGTACACTATGCCCTCCGAAACATATTCGCCCTTATCCGAGAAGGCTATACGTCTGGCTTCAATACCCAGGTGACCGTTGAGGCATTGAAAGAAAATGCTGGCTCTAATCTTTTAACCCTTCCTGCCCGAATTTCGAATTTCGAGGTCGCGACTTAAATATTTTGCCTAGGAGCAGACGCCTAACCCGTCGGCCACTATCACTTCCTGCTGAATGTAAAGCCAGTCTATTCACTGATATTGCCCTCCTATTGTTTTTCTTGCCTTCCTCTCCTTCTGTCTCCCCATGCTGTTTCTTGCAAAATGGGTTACTCAAATAATATTAAACAATAACTTCCTTGAAATTCTGGTTCACTATATCTATGCCAATCATAGGGTTAATTCCACTTGTTCTTTGCTGAAACAACGCGTTCTAATTATAGCCTGATTTTAAACAGCTTGGAATGTGCACATGAACGGCGGTTAATATCCACACTAACACCTCATGCACATACATAATGAGCATCGTTACTCAGTTGACCATAAGCTGACATACGCTCTTAAGCGTGTGAATTCCTTTGCTAAAATTTCTGACAGCTGTTTGTTAGCTGGTAGGTTCGTTTCTGTTTTTTTTCATAATGCGATTATTTTTGTTTCCGTTTTCTTTGAATATAGAAATTTGTAAGCTATTTTAAAAATTATTTTAAACATTAATATTATTATAAATAGCATAGTGCTACAATGTGAAAGTGATAATTTTGATGTTGTGCTGAAATTTCATTTCTCCACATGTATCATCTTCTGTTGTTCAGCATTACTAGGAGGAAAAATGAGAGCTACTCACAATGTGTGAAATCTCCAGAGAAAAAAGACGAATGCTGGCCGTTGCTTGCGGAATACCTGTCAGAGTTGAATGCGACATGCTAATTCTTCGGTTAGTGTTATTTTGGTCGCCGAATTGTCGACACTCTCATGTAGACACATTATACAGATTTCTCTATAAGCAACAACATGCAACAACCCAAAGAATAAGGTTGTAGAAATCCTTATTATTGCGTCGATAGAGAACATCTTATCAGAGTTGAAAATGGCGTACTAATTCTTCAGGACGATGTTATTTTGAGATCTGAAAGTGTCATGCGGTTTCAAGTGGCACAAATTTCTCTATAAATATCAGCAACAACGAAAACAACAAAGGAATGAGTTATAGTAATCTTTGTTTCGTCTTTTGGTAGAAAACCCCATGAGGTCAGTTAAGTTTAGGATTAAATCTTAACAACTGTCATGGGATTTGTAGTAGATCCGTACTGGAATATGAGCAATAACAATTTCTCTGACATTTGGCAACTTGTCATATCGGAGTTGAGGGTTTCATATTATCTCTTACTGTAATATATTATTACCACTTACTATTCGGATTTACAACATATCGTTGTCTGACTATCTTCTCTACAACTATCGATCTCTCATTAACATTATCATTTCTAGCATTCTGTCTACACTCAGCCGCGCAGTAGTTTCGTGTCACTTGTTTGTTTGTTTGCTTTTTTCCTTAGTTGTTTTACCCTATCTTTGCAGTTCAGTGGATTTGTTTCTGAATCTAGTCGTGATCAAATGCTCGTAATCACTCGTTCATGAGTTGTCACGTGATGAGAAACATTTGAGCTCTTCATTTACTGTGTAGAATACACTGCGCTGTGAATAATTGTATATAACAGAATAAGTCATTATTGTACAGTTATTTATTGTAACTACGATAATTAAGAAAGCGAGAGGAAAGATAGATGGAGGTAATGCCCCATACAGTATTACCCCTAATATAAAGTTTGATCAATCTATTTGACATGTAAACGTATCCCACCGCGCTAGACATAGTATAGTCGTAATCGTGTTGATGTGTCGTTAAATCCTAACACAAACCAAAGATACATGGGAAACCCCCCACGAATCTTAAATGTAAAAGCCCGATACTTTAAGTCAGTGTGATCAGTTCGATATCAACATCTATTCGTCCAAGTCTCAGACCATGTGACGATTTAGAACGAGTCCATCCTGAGTTAAAAATGTGTGTATCGATGTTCATTTCCACTGGCGATCAAACCGAACCTTTATACCGAAATCCTTCACCAACTCGGGGCTCTGAGATTTAAGTTAACGTTTATCATATTGAGAGTTCCGGACCAAGTAGTAAATTTAATTTTTTTTTCTCCTTCTCTCCCTTGACTTATTTGTTCACTTTGACTATATCTTACCTAGATTATAAAAGATGTAAATTTATGCTGAAAGCATTACGACTAAGACCGGATTAAGGCTTTGAACTTTAAAAAATGTTAATGCTCATATGTGTATATAATCCAAATTATAAACAATAATAAGCTATCCAAAAATATATATATATATATTTTTGGATATGAAACAAAGGTTACAATAATATGAAAACTGGTCTTTATTTGGTATACGTTTATTTATGTTCTCCAAAAATTCTTAATTCAACGCCTTGTATCAAACTGCCAAGCACGTGAATTGATTTTTTTTTGCCGAAGACCTTCTACATATCATCATTTATTATAACAACACATTTTAAAATTTGTTGTTGTTTTTTTTTTCAACAAAATTATTTATGTAGTTAACCATTCAATCCTAATTAAGTAGGATTTCCTCGGCTTTAACTATGCACTCAGTTTGGTGAACATTTTTTGTGGACAGAAATTTCGAAAATTTGCCCGGATAACGGCGTCTCTGCCTACTCTTCATCGATTTTTAACTCTCACAGATTCATGAATGTTCTAACGTACACGTGGGACCTAAAAAATATATTTGTCCATATCCGAGAAGACTAGATGTCCGACTTCCTTACTCCAAAAGCCAAGAGACTGTTGAGTCGAGGAAAAAAAAAAAGCAGGCTGATTCTAATCTTTCTCACCTCACAATAGGATCTGAATCCGCAACAGATTTTCGTACTGTGATCGCGAGGCAAAGACCTAGCCTCTTGACCACTATGTTCCTTTGAAGCAACGCAAGTAACACCGAGGACGGATAAAAAAAATGAAAAACTTTTGTGGTTCCCCCCCCCCTCCCCCGCCCCTTCGTTCCTATTGACCCTAAGCACCTGCGTAAATGACATCCAGCCCTCACCACGATAGCTTCAGTGATATGGTTATATTTTCTCAGATCCGTTCCAGTTTTTGGGCAAAGGCTGAATTTGTTTGATTAGAGGCTAAAACATGACTAGAAACATCTGCCTCTAGTTTATCTTAGTGTAATATCCACACAGCTTTCAGGAAATCAGACCGTGAAAAACCTTAACTTTAAATTTAAAAAATTAACTTTAAAACAGACCCCCATTATTTTGGCACGGCTTGGTGGCTTTGCACAGTTATCACTTCAAAAATATAGAACTTGTTTTACTTCTTTGACCTTTAAAATCAACAAAGCTCTTTCGTTATCTTCAATGGAAATTTAAATCTATGTACCTCCCGTGACAAATAACTTTTTAAAAATTTTAATTAACTGCAAAAGGTCGCGCTTATCTGGAAAGGCTAGACGTCAGGCTTCCATACCATGAAAGCAGTTGACTGTTGAACTACTTGAAACAAAATGTAGGTTCTGATCTTCCGATTCTTTTCCATCCGCCGGGAGGATTCGAATTTCAAACTCGCGACGTAAGTTTTTCGCTGAGGAATAGACGTCTAACCTCTCGGCCATGGCGAGCCTTGCACGTATGCTAGTAACATGTTACTCATATCTATATATTGCTCACCTGTCCATTTTGTATCACCTCAAAACATAAAGCATAAACGGTTATTTCTTCAGCTTGAATATTAGTGTCATTTTAGAAATCCTGACAGTTTCTTCTGACACTTCGAGGGTTAACAAACAAACAAACAAAAAACTAGTATTTCAATTAATGCATTATAAACATATGGATATGCTTATTTTAAAAAAATAATATAACATCCTTAACTCATCAAATGATTTAGCAAAACAAATAAATAAATAAATGAATAAGTAAATAATAAATAAATAAGTAAATAAATAAATAACAGTCCATCTCTTTTTCACACGAATAACTTTGACAGTTCACAGATGAAAAAAAAAGTGCATTACCTTTTCATCTTATGTCTAATCCGTACATGAAGTTATAAGGTACTTTCAAACATTTAAGAACATTCATGCCGACTATGATCTGCTCAAGCCGAGTGACGGAAAGAAGTTTAGTAAACAGGGGTATTGAGACAATTACGACGTACGTCCTATATGTATAACAAGGTAGAAATTATGTTCGAGTAACAAATTTAATGTCTTGCTTTCATACCAATTAAAGGCTTTACAGATACCCAGACCAACTCGTATAATTTTGTTAAGTTAAAAACTTAATCAGACAACTCAACAAGCTGACAGAATTTAATTTATTAAAAAAGAAAACAATAATCGTTGGTAGTTTTTCAATGGGTCTGCAGTTCAATGAGCTGTCAGCCTCTTCATCACATTTCAAACATTTGGAAAAGTTAATTAACATTATAATATGTAGTTTTCTTGCATGCGCACAGGCTCATACTTATTTCTGTAAGAGAGATCAAGTTATGGGTATGGGCTTTGAATTTGGAATTTTTTCCGTGACAGTGTTTTTTTCACTTGCCCGTTATGTTATTTCCGATCTTTGTCTGTCGAGTGATCACGATTTATGTAATAGTATCTTCTATTTGTTTGTCCATGGCGGAAATGGTAGGACTAAGTCGTCAGCGCTTGCGAAAGACACGGCATTCACTATATTATCAGCTGAAAAGAGAGCTATAGGTCAACTACAACAACAGCAATACAGGCGACCAACAAATAATAGCAAAACAAACACTAAAAATAAGTCCAAGTGCTCAACAATTGCGATCTGTCAACTGAAGCATTAGATCTTCAGTACTTTATTCTTTGAGTTGAGTTGCCAGTTATTTGTTAGTTTCTATGCCATCTCCACACAGATGTAGACTTTACGCATTCACTCTGGCAGATGCATTTGTAATGCCCTGGCATACATGCCAATTTGTTAATCTGCCATTACTGACGGAAGCCTTCATGAAATAAATTTGAATTATTTATTTATTTATTTATTTATTTATTTATTATTATTATTTCTTAATATTTTTACGCATTTGTTTTTATGGCATGGCTCATTATAAACTCCCAGACATATTTAGACAGTATAAAAGGCAATTTTCTTTTCCCACAGTTTCAACAAGCATGTTTCCTGCACATTTGTGAATGAATGGTCCAACGAACAAACAAACACATAGATCAAACAAAACAAAATATATATATATATATATCGTTACTAGATCATGCATGCGCGCACGATAACTAAACCAGACAAAACAAACAACCAAAACAACAATAACAAAAATGATAGATAGAATTGTTTCATCATTTTTCTTTGTTTTTTACCTGTATGACTTTTCAGTATTCTAAACATGAGATAGTTATGCCATAACCACTTTAACGATTCCCCCAAACATGTAGTTGCAATGCTACTTTATCATTTTAATTTCCCCATCCCTTTCTTCCAAATCATTTTCCACTTTAATGATAATGGTCAGTCAGTCAATTGAACATAAGCAAATTTTAAGTATGTTAAAAGGTTTTAACTCTTATTTCTGGTCATGTTCACGTCTGATTCGAGAGTTATGAATGATTGTTCATCTGATTAAAATTATGTTCTATATCCCTTCAGCTTTTCTTTTGACATAGACGGTTGTCTGGCGTTGTTTGTAACCAGACCAGTATTCTAAATCTATTATCTTTGAGTGCAAATATAAATGTGTGCGCATAGCTATGGGATTGTGTGTGTGTATGTGTGTGTGCTTAAGCGATCTTACTTTTGCCTTTCATCAAGGTGTGGGTAATGAATAATAGGCGTAGGCTGGTGATGCACAAGACATTGTAACAGAAACTGGGGAACAAAGCCGTTATCTGGCTCTTTAAACAGAATTATTTCTCATTAAGGTAGATTAGTGATGTTTCTTTCCTGGGTAATTATCTGTTGAGTAAGAAACGGCAAATGAGGGTGGCAAAGGGAGTAAGGAGTACCATGTTTATTACTAAAACTGCAAGACAGCTGAAAGTCATGAGAATATAACAGTTAAAATAGTTGAGCTTGTATGTCAAAGAGACTTTAAAATTTTTAACAAATCTGATAAGATGTCTTGTGTAGATATATAGCAAGGGTGTATATTCCTGGAGATACGAGAGCCGTACTATCGTACTTTGACAGCCAAAGAAAAATGCCAATTAGTATTGCGATCTCTCCTCACTTTAAACACACGGTGAACAGAATGTAGTTTCGAGAGAATGTTGTGATACAAAAGGTTTTTAGGCAAATAAAAAAATAAATAATGTCGTGGAAAGTTAATTTTGGAAGAAGTGGGGAAATAATTTAACTGTACTGTAACGAATTGTTGCTAAAGTACACGCGAATAGATGTATAATCATGTGATTGGTGGCTATGTTTGTTTTCGATAGTGAACAAAGGATTTCATTTGTTGCTTCTCATCTATTAACAATGATTATAATAGCGCTGGGTGAAGAAAAAAAAATAAGGGAAAGAGCAAAGAATGTGTTCCTGAATGTCTCCCCTCTCTTTCATCTTTTTATAGAATATCAGTCAAAGTGAAAGTTAAAGAGCTGCTACGATGTACAAGTCACACATAGCCCTTCTTTTACTATTATTATTCTTAAACGGAAGCAACAGGTGAAAAAGTGACAAATGCATTTTACATACGCCAGCTTGACTGTCCTTTTCACTTTCCTGTAAATGAATGAGGAGAAATCAGGTAAATCACATGACCGCTTGAACGAATAAAAGTTATCAATATTTTGAGTCACTTTCTGAGAGGATATTTCTGAAATGTAAGAATTTTGCGAGGTAATGTAATCGATTTTCATACTTAGGGAGACTGTCTGTCGAAGACTCAAATTCTGAAAAGTGACGCAGAAACCAACAGATTGTTGTTGTTGTTGTTATTAGTTTTATAATAGAAATCTGCGGCCGGGATTCAGTGCGGGTTGGTGTCGTGAATTTGATTATTTTCAGGTGTATCAGTTTGGTTCTTACCCCCTCCCCCTTTGTGTTATCCCGTTCGATGGAGACGGGTACCTTTGCCAAATTGCTGGGCCATGAGCTGAGGCAGTACATTAACAGACAGGTGGTTCTGGGGGGGGGGGGGACGAGACTGAACGAGAAAGGGGAGGGAGAATGAATAGAGAGAGAGAGAGAAAGAATAAAGAGGAAGGTGGGACAAATATAAGAAAGAAACAGTACAGAGAAATGGGGTGAAGAGGAAGAGAGAGAGAGAATGCAAGATAAAAAAAATATGGGAATGAAGAAGAAGCAGAGCAGGGGTGCGTGGGGAAGGGGATACTTAATCAGCAAAGCAAAAGCAACAAAGTAATGGAAGACTAAAGAGGAGGATGGAAAGAGAACGTGAAAAAAATATGCTTAGAAAAAAGAGGAGGAAGATGAGAGAGAGAGAGAGAGGATGGGGAAGGAGAGAGAGAGACAGTGACATTAGCGAAACAGAAAGAAAGAGGGATAGTATGAACAAAATAGAGGGACTTCTCACAAATAAATCTGTTTTTAATAAGGGGAGATAAGCTGGTGGGCAAAATTGATAGTCTCTTTCTCAGGCGGGACTGATTAAACTATTTCTCTATAGCCCTTTAGAAAGGGTGAAAATCCCAGATGGTTGAGAGAGACGGTATGGGGAGAGGGGAGGGGATCTGGGAAGGGATGAGAAAGGGTGATAGGAGACAGGTGGGATAGAAAACGAGGCGCCGTTATCTACGAAACTATCTTTTTTCCGCCTGAATTCAGACAGACTTTGCGTATGTGTGAGTGTCTGTGTGTGTCTGTGTGTGTGTCTGTTTGTCTGTCTGTCTCGCACGAAGAGACTACTAGATCTAGCTGGTGCAGGCGAGAAAATGGATGTCCTTGCTCAACTAAATGTCTGCCTGTCTGTATTGTCGGTGTGTTTGTTTATGCGTACAAAGGGCAGGTGGCGAGTCTGGAAAATGACATAACTACGAGAAAAGTTAGGATATCACCTCTCTGCTACTACTGAACCACTCAATAGAACCAGTGTGGTCAATAACCGATGTTACCATTTTTGAGGTGTGCTGTTTTCGGCACTCTCAACGGAACGGATTCGTTCATTTCTTTAGATGTAAATACCTACAGGAACATTTGATTATTTTGACAGTATAGGCCCCTACTAGTTTGGATTCAGCTTGAAAACACTTAAAACATTTTTTTGTGTAAAAGAAGGAAATAAATAAAAAAAAAAAACCAGCAAGGCAAATCAAAGAAAAAGAAAATAATAATAACATCAGCAACGAACACAACAACTGATGGTTTTAATGACTTTTGGTGAGGAAATTACCTTTATATCTGGTTTTAATTTTCATATGCGATTTTGTCATTTCTTTAGATATCGGAATCTTATCTACAAGGTCATTTAATTGTGTTATAGTTGTTCTATTGTTTCGATTTATTAACGGATACACCGGTACAAACTTGTGATCGAAAACTCTGGTAAAGAAACTGAATCGTGAAATCAACATGCATGACAGAACAAGTACAAAAAGTACATTGGCATACTGGTTGTGCGTGTGCTTAGTACACTTATATGAACAATCTTTCATGTGTGGGTGTAAGACTCCATAAAGTTTAATGTGCTTTGCTACTTGTCCTGGGCGCAAACCGCCTTTTTCAGTTCGAGATTGCACACTTTTAAGAAACAAACAATGTTCTCTAGTTCTTTTATTTAAACAAGTCATGTTATGCAACTGAAATCAACTTCTGTATAATCATGAAGGTTTAAAATCCAAACAAGATTACAAGGTATGACCATTTAATCAGAATGCTAGTCATATCATTGAAGTATAGTAAGATCTCAATTGATATTGCTTATCAATATCTAGGCAAAGATATTGATAAGCCATGCAGCGTTATATTATCAGCAGACGTGTTAAAAGTAAGGACTGAGGCCCTAGGAACAAAGAGCTTCTTTCACATAAAGATGAATTCCCTTGGAGCAAAGAGAGTTTGTGGTTTTTCAACTTCAGGCGTTCAAAGGCACATTCGGAAGAAACAAACGTTACAACAAACGTTATTTCAATACCGCAATGTAGGCTGCCGTTACAATCCAAGAAGCGAGAGGGCAAATAACTCCCTGGAGTTCTCTGATTTCGGTGTCTGTGTTTGACTTAGCGATACCCCCTAGTTTCCCCAGAATCTTAATGGTGTTGTCGTTGTGGTGCGGAATTTGCACAAGAAGGGGTCGATCTGGTTTGCATTGTCCATCCATCTAAACTCGATCAAAGATGGAGCAGGTTTCCGCCATTTTTCAACATATCCAAAGCCCAGCGGACATTTCAAACGGGATTTCCACATGTTCACAGGGATTAGGCCCTCTTTTGTCCTCCCCTTTGACCGTTGAAATTATTTGTTTGACAGATTTATCGGCCCTGAGACTGTCCGTTGAAAACCAAACAAACCCGGACGCCGTTTGACGGGAAGGAAAAGAAAGTAGGGGTGTTGCACGCTGGTGGAATGGCCGTTACTACTCCCTCGTGACATGCAGGACACGCCAGGGACAAAAGGCCCAATCAAGATAGAATCGACGGGAGAAATCACGGACATCGGTCAGGGAAATGAGGTTCGATATGGGGAAAATCAGTGACATTCATTAAGTCTCTTGACCAACCGGCCCCGACGTCACAGAGATTGAGTAATTCTCATCCAGGTATAAACTGGTAGAAGAAAGGAAATTACTGGAATTTTGCTATGGTCATTCTGCGAGCGCCATTCGGTCATTTGACCAACTTTGTTCTCTGAAATTTTGCAGTGATACAAAGAGCACGCTCTGGTGAGCAGTGGCAGTGTATTTGTTAAACACAACATCACAACGCTAAACACTAGACAGCTAAAACGAACATTCGCGAAATGTAACATGTGGAGAAAGCAAAACTGTAAGGGGTGCAACATCTAATGTTCTCGATCACGTGGTCTGGTATCTTTCAGGTTAATGATTTTTCAAACAGTTTTCAAAACTCGAGGTATTTTTCATTCTTTAGATCTTCTTTTCTTTTTTTTTTTTTTTTGTGTGTGTGTGTTATATTTTTTCCCCTCAACAGCTGGTGTGCAATTACAGATTGAGTTAAGATGTACTGGTTTGATTTTGCTGTGATATGAGTTCTCGCATTTTATGCGTCTTATAAAATCTCATTTTAATTGACATTTTACTGTGTAACGAGACTGTTGTGTCAAACATTCTTTTGTGGATCATGTTTTACGCACTGTGACAGGATGAAAAAGTGCTGAAATGATGTGATCTAAATCGTCATCCACTTACTTCACGCCATTGGAAGGTGATTTTCCGCGGCAGTTCTGTCGCATGGTAGAATAGGGAGATACATTTTCATTCACATTGTGTATATAGCTGTTGAACACCTTCAACTTAGAATCAACTTTCATATATAGGAAAAAATGTCGAGAACGTCAAAGGAATATTCTTACATCGCGGTCTGATCATTAGGTATCACTTTATGTGCTTTTCACCAAAAATACATTTTGCACAATCTTGCCCAGAGACGTAATGAGTGAAGAATTAACTGCAATTTGCATAGAACGTATGAGAAGAAAACTTTTCAGGGGAATATTTTCTATCCGGCACAATCAGATTACCACTGAAATGTGAACATCGTTACGAAATCTGACGAACTGAACACATTCATTCAGGTTTCAACGATTCTGTGACAAAATCTTTTAAGCCATATTTAAAAAATACAACAACAACAACAACAAAGGTTACTCTTTAAAATCAACGAACTTGAATGCCAAGAGAAAAAGAAAAGCAGTGTTTGACACGAAGCATTACGAAATTGTGTTGTCTCCACGGCCATTACAACTTAAATAAAGCAGTCAGCGTTTAACTGAAGAATTTTCATGTAGTGAGTGGACGTATTCCGGATTCTGGTGTGGTGACGTCATGATTCTCCTTGCTTTTAGTTCTCGTGTCTCCCTCCAGCTGAGATGATGTACATACGAGACATGCATGACGGGGCGCACATGCATGGGCCCCCACCCGGGGCTCACACTGGCCACCCGCCCCACCCTGGACTTTATCACCGGCCCCCGGACCCCCACAGGTGCCCGGCCCCTTACGATCCGTACCCAGCGGTGAGTACCCTATGATTTGCTCCGTATCCTGTCTATGTTTGTTTCAAAAGAATGTTTTCATGTGATTGTCTCTATATTCAATTGAATGTTTATACTTAACTGTCTGTGTAAATTTATGCCACTTTGTTTCGGGATTTCTAAACTTCACTTGTACAAACAAGCAAAGGCGTTTTAACCATTTCAACCCTAAACTTCAAGATTCTCATCATTGTCATGCGAAAAATTAGTATAAAGCTATGAGAATAAGAGAGAAAAAAATGGGGCCCTGTTGATTTTAATATAAATTTATCCATGAATTAAGCTGGAAAATCACAAGCCATATTTCAAATGAAAAGTCTTAGATCACGATGTCTCGGCTATACAAAAAAGAAAAAACAAACAAACAAACAAGCAAACAAAACCTCTGAAAACAAAAATCAGCTCTGCTTCTGAAAAACAGAAATGTGTTAAACTTAGTATCTCTCTTAAACAAAATCGTCAGTATGAAGATGACTCATGGGGAAAACTACTTCCTTCACAGCCATCTCATGATTGTCAGCATTAAAAATGATCAACTTACTTCACTAACGGCTGTAAGAGAGCGCAGAGAAACCTCTTTTTGTAAAGAGGCTAATGGCATCACCTTGTTTTTATTTGGTGTTGTCTAATGGCGGTTGTTTGTTGGTTTTTTTAAGTTCTCGAATACCCCAAATTATCTCTGTCTGTCTGTCTGTCTGTCTATCTATCTCTCTCTCTCTTCTCTTTTTAAACTTAGCTTTTTTTGCTTTGTATATATTCTACCCCGTCCTATTAATATTATAGTTATCATGTAGTATGCAACGCTAAATATATTTTCCATTTTTGTATTATCCTGTTTATTTTGTATGTTGGCCAAGGAAAAGACTCTCACTGCTGCAGGATTTTAGACACATTTCTCTTGCCTAAAAGGTCAACCATTCATAAATAGGAGATTTGCAAAATCGGTAAAACAATTGCTAGAGAGGTTTCAAAAGTGCAACTTTTTAGTTCTGCTTTTGTTCTAACTAAGGACTGATTTTAACATTGTTTTGCCTCTCTCATCCTTGATGTGTTGATGAGAAACTTTGTGACTTTGTGTATTATCACTTTTTTTTTTTTACCTTTCCTTAGTTTCATTTAGACGTCAGTTCTATCGCAATTTAGAAATATTTTCAATCGCATTCTCTGACGTACGTTAAACACTTCTTTATCATTTGGTACTTGAGCAAAAACAAAAGAAAGAAAGAAAGAAACAAACAAACAATCTTGAGCAAAAGAAACAAATAAACAAACAAATAAAGCTGTGCAAAAACAACAACAAATAAACAAATAAACATACAAACAATCAAAATCAAACAATAACAATATCGAACAAAAAAAAATAAATAAAAATTCCTTGTCATCTTCCTTCTTTAATTTTTGTTTAAATTAATACATTTGTCTTTATATGGGATTCATTTTATCTGTTATTGGCAAGTGTATCAGCCTGTTTCCAAATTTTCATGTACGTTTTCCGCTTGATGTCTCAAACTGTCCTCCACTTTTAAATCTCTTCTCGTATGTTCTCGTATGGATTACTATAATACATCTTTCCCAGACATTTTCTAAAAAAAAAAAAAAAAAACTATATATCCTTGTCATTGGAAGAATTTCAGTCCTCCAGCTCTTGTTTAAAATGCCTATGGTAAGATGTAGAATGAACTCTCAAAATAGAAGTGTGATGAGAATGTTGTATGTAAGATTTTACTAGAACATACCGCGCATTCTCGGCGTACCCGTCTGACTATCAGAAAGTCTACATGTGACATTTATGCACATGGATTGAAAACGTCCAGATTTTTTCTCTATCAGTTTGTGGCTTTAAAGATCAAGGGGACACCATTGAAGGAATATCCAGAATTGTGGAATCTAGTGTAAAGGGGAAATTCATAGACCAAACAGGTCCAAAATCAACAGCAACAGAACAGAAAGAGACGTATAGAGCGAGGAAAGAGAGAGAGAGAGAGAGAGAGAGAGAGAAAGAGAGAAAGAGAGAGAGAGAGGAAAGAAAGGGAGAGAGAAAAAGGGTCGGGAGTCATGTTAGCTGAGTAATTAAGAAATGAATTCATAATTTGTAAAAAGCATATCATCACATTCTAAATCATTGTATTAATCCTACAACCTCAGTCAGCACTGCTGTGTTGTGATTATTAGCGAAAGACCAACTGTTGATAAAAAGTAGGCGATGTAAAGAGAGGACATGATCAAAATTAAATGTAAAACTACAGTGGTGATTTTCGATGAGCACATTGTTATGCCAGTCTTATAGGAACGTATCATTTTCTAGTAATACTGTAACATTAGGGGAGAGAGTTTTTCCTACGATGATTGAACAAAGAATGGGAAAAGGCTAAGTTCATTGTAACTGCACTAAAATTTCTCTCATCAGACTGTAGCTTAATCATCTTCCTAGTCAGAATCATCTTCCTGGTCAGATCAAGAAAGCTCTATACCAGTTTGTTATACATATTACGCAGCAAATCATATTTCGGTACTCAACAGGTAAGGAATTTCAGATAATAATTTTTCAGTCATTTGAGTAAGACAATACATTAAAGAAGAAAATTTCCAAAAGGTCCCAAAATTTGGCGGATTTATGTCTTTCCCCATATCCCAGATATTTTTCTTTTCTTTGTTGTTGTTGTTATTGTTGTAAGTAATAATTTTCTATGAGCAAATCAAGCAGCTCAAGGGCTAGGGATCTTTATCTTCATATTTTTTTTATATTTATGTCCAGTAACCTGTATTGGAGATCGCTGTTTCATATATTTTCCTTATATTTGATGAAAATGTAATGATTCAGATATAAATACGAAGCAAACAGAGCAAGTGATGATAGTTGCTTTACTACACCCAAAGTTATTTCAGATGATTCCAGAAAACAACCACACCACATTTATAAGTGGGTCTTAGCCTCTGGAATTTGTCAGTTCTTCTAAAAGAAAATATAAGTTATTATTAACGTTTCTCAATACTTTCCTCGAGAGCATGAGCACCAGAATCGATATGACTGATCAGAAGAAAGACATTTCATAACAGCTGTAACCTATGCATCAAACAATCTATCGTAAACTATGTATCAAACAACTTATATCTAACATAATTATTAATGTTGCCGCATATAAGAAGTATTACCGGTATTTGTACTGCCCTTCACCTGTTGATACTGCAATCAGGTATATCCTCAAACATCTGTGGATTCAGTCACGGGAGGTACTGAGAGGACAGCCATTCTAAATAATTGCCATTGCGGCACCAGTAGAGAGAAAACAGTAGGACCTACTTCAGTCGTCTGTATAGGCCAGGGGTGTCCAAACTATAGTGCAAAGAGGGCCAGAATTGATGAAGTGAATATATCTGGGAGCGGTCATTCAATTTAACATCCTTTGACTCATTAGCATTCAATGCAAATGATCTATTTAATGGAATTCTTATTGCCAGTGGCATACTTTTCATTTCTTCACATGGAACACAAATAAATCTGAGCAAACTTTTATCACAATCACTCTGCCTTTCATATTTGAAGACTATGTAAAATGATGAGAAAGTCTGACTTGAAAACTTTTGGAAGAACACACATATATGTAGGTTCATTTGAAACATCACAGAGGCTGTGATAGCAGGTAGAAATTTGAACACGGGCAGGAGTTGGCCCTCGGACCGAACTTTTAACATGCTTGGTATAGGCGAAAAGAGTTATTGTAGCAGTAGTTGGGAGAGGGGAGTAAAAGTTTGAGAAGAATGAAAGGAAATATTCACAAGTTACTATTTAACACCCCCATGAGGTTCATGTACTTGATTTCTAGATAATGCGCTTTCTTCGTTCTTATTCTGGTTCGAATAGTTTAAATCTTATCATCCACTTCATCGTATGTGCGCTTTACATAATGTTACAATGAAACTCAGTTTGGTCAGAGGAAGATACATTATTTTTCATTTTCTAGAAAAAAAAAAGAAAGAAATAGCTTGGGAACATTTTCTAATTCCCTGATTATTGTATTGTATAACCTATAATATTATGTTGAAGGCAAATTTGTGACACTGCACATTTTCCATCTAAATGATTCTATCATGCTTGGCGCAATACAGCCCGTGATCGTGCTGATGCGCTGTTAAATTCCAGCACAGACAACAAACGAAACACCTAAATGCAGACATAGACATGTTAATGACGAATTCCGAACGCTTGTTTATAGTGGGTATGTAGAGTGCATTTAAAAAAAAGATATCTATTTTACTTTGCTAGTTTATTTTTACTCAAGGAAGAGGCAATAAAAAAACAACCATAAACATTTAAAAAATTACAAGCCGTACACCTCCAAAGCTCTGCTTTGCACGTTTCTGTCTGCTAAGAGACTTGATTAGAGAGACAGCTCTCGAACTTAACCCTGCTCTCGTCAAAGACGTGAAATGGGGAAGTTTATTATTGCACACCTGTACGGTCCAATTATCTGTCTCTGGAGATAAGATTTCTCTTGTCGCACAGGCGATAATAAAAGCAGTACCCGGCTTAAGGGTTAAAGACCTCCACACAGATCATTTCCGCCCTTGTCAGGGCTTCGGAAGCCGTTCATTTGCGCTCGTTAGTGTCTTGAGGATCTTAAAAAGGGGGGAAAAAAATTGCCCGGAGATCCATTGACCCACAGGCATAATTGTTAATAATTGTGTGAAGATTAGATCACTACAACTTAACAATGTTCAATCTCAAAATCTTCCAGTAACTTTATTACAAGCTTTGGGAATCTGCTGCCAGAAATGGCAGTTATAGACGGGAATAACAGACTGATTTTGAACACCTAAAGTGCAACACTGAACATGCCATTCACTCATATATGGAATATTTATTATGCTGCAAAAAACAAAAACAAAAACAAAAACTAGACAGGGAAGAGTTTCATGGGTACGATTTGAAGAGACATCCGAGTAAAATACGTAGACCAAGAACTCACAGGTATATTATTTCTTACACTATAAAAGTCCCATTTTACAATGATCTGCCTTAACTGTTGTGTTTAGTAAAGCAGCTAGTTTCTTTCAGTTCTTTCACGTAAAAAAAAAAAATCGTCAGATATCAAATTTAAGGAAAACATACGGAATAACGACCATCAACACAAACAATTAAGTCATTACAATTGGACATAAATATCTTGAATATGAAGATAAAAGCCGTTAATCAATGACTTACTTTACGAGTTATATATATATATTATATATATATATATATTTATATATATTTATATATATATATCCTACAATATGGAAAAACTAAATCAAAAACGCCAGGTTGTGAAAGGTAGATGGGTGCTTCTTAAGGCAACTCATACAATTTTTATTGTATCCCTTTCACTCAGACAACCACTCCCACCACAACAACAACACAATGAGAGAGGGGAAAAAAGCAGGATAACCTAAAACAGTACCAGGAACAACAACGACAAAATCAAGAACAGCAACAAAAAGCAACAACAATAACCAAAAAAAAAAAAAGAAAGAAAACAGACATAAAAGTAATGCAATCAATACATACAACAAACGTGAAACAGATTCGAAACAACAACAACAACGATGGTAACAACATCAAAACAAGCTCAACAACGACCATAGCAACAACAACAGCAGCAAGAAAAGGAGCAAAGATTTCAAGTATGCCTGACTAAGGGTATAACAAATTGCTTATATTGATCTGGAATTCTCATTTTCTCCTTTATATGCTATTTATTAAAGTCATCACCATATTCCACATCATCTCTCTAGGAAAGCCTTGATACTTTTTACCAGTGTGAATACGAAAACTTTACTTCTCCATCAGAGAATACATAGTGATCTGATTATAATTTGCAGAAAGGTGGGGGAAACACACACAAATAAATAAATAAATAAATAAATAAAGCAAGAACAACAATAAAAGTAACAACAAGGATTTGGTTATATTGTGAAGGATTTTTTTGTAGTTGTTGTTAGAAAACACTTTCAATAATTACAATAATTCACAGCGAGATATTAACAAGCTAGGTGTGCTTTCTTCTGACTTGTATTATCAGAGAAAGAAATATATGAAGAGACGTGATAACTATATACAGATGAAGTTGAAAAAAAATTGCAGTTAGGGAGCAATATTCATCGTCATAGCGTCATCACCAGCATCAACATCATTTTAAAAAAATGTTCTTCAAATATAAGACGACTGTCTATCAGCAACTGATCAAAAGCATCAAAAGAAGCAAATAACAATATAATTATAGAACTCGATATGGTAGAAATTGAATGCGTTGATATCACTTAGCCAATTTTTTAAAATCTAGTTGGCTCTTCGTCAGCATCATTATCAACATTATCATTTTATAGAGATGTCTTGAATTTCAAGAGTACAGGCTATTAATAACAAGTAACTCAATATACTAAGATAAACAAATAGTAAATATGCCTATGCTGAATCAAATAAACTGAAGTTGATAGTATCGCAAAAGCTAAATTTCCTAAATTTTTTTATTCCTCGTCAGAGCTCATCTTCTCTTTATCAGTACTGTTCAGTCATTAATTTTATGAATACGAAGACAATCTGTAATCGGTAACGGACTGCATATTTATTCAAACTACATAACAAACTAATAAAAAAACATCGTTGGCTGTGGAATGAAAAACTATATAAATGCCGTCAACATCATTGCTTTTATTATTCTCCATACTTTTTCTCCAAATTCCAAGACTATGCCTGCTAAATATGTCAACAACAAACAAACAAAAAATAAATAAATATGCTAAAACAGAAGGAGGGGGGGGGGGGGAAGATATAAACCGCTAGAATTAAATCTCCGAGCGTCTGTTGGTTCATCGTCATCATTATCATTATTTTGTTGAAGTGTCTTTCAAGAACAAAGACTGTCAGCCGGTATTTAAAAAGGCCACAAATATTATGAAAAAGTATATAAACAGATAAATGAGTAAATAAAGATTAAAACAAATAAAGAAAAAATAAAACAAAACAAGACAAAATTCCAAATTTTTTAACCCACTCGGTTCTTCTAAATAAACTTCAAAGTAATGGGGAAAAAAAAACACCCTTATCCTTATCATTATCATCGTTACTATCATTTATCATCATCAGCATTACTTTCCAGAATAGAACAATATCTTCTGAGTGAACACTGCACATTGACGTCTTACAACAAGATGAGTAAGAGAAGACTAGATGCAATTCAAAAGAGGAAGAAAATACCGGGGTGACATTGCACTGTAAATCAATATCATTGTTCTCATAAATAATAATAATAATATCATAGGAGTAGTATTGATAATACTGGCAATAACACTAATAATAATATATTTAATATAATAATAATAAAAGTAGTAGTAGTAGTAATAGAAATAATAATAATAATAATAATAATAATAATAATAAGGTTCATTGATAAAGCACTTCACTCGAGTTTAAAGCGCTTTACAGAACCAAAGTTGTTTCTTTTTTTACTTACTATTGATTGCTATTTTTTATAAAGCCGTGAACACAGAAAGTACATCAGTACAAACAGGAGCAACAACAGACATAAATCAACATAATATGATTTGCTTCCTAGTTATAAAACATACTCAAATACATAATAACCTAACGCAAGCATACACATAACTGAGTCTCTAGAAACGATTGGCAATCATCACAGAAAAATAGCTGAAATTGTCACATAAAATAGGTACCTAATGAAGAAATTTATTTTCAGTTGACATTTGAATGATTCTGCAATAAAAGAACTGCAAGTGTATGCAGGCAACGTATTCCAGATTACAACCTCATCATCTTTTTGTTCGTTACAACCTAGATCTGTCTTGAGGCTGAATTTCTGTGCAGATTTTATAATTTACCAGACTCAGGCAAATGTGTAGCCACTGGGCCATCTAGAATACCCACTGGAAAATGTAATTACATTGTTAATCAGATATTTCATCTAACTAGTTGGCCACACATTTGTTCAATCTTTTTTTTTTCTTTAAATATAGTGTGATTTCGTTTTCTATTATTTATAGCGCTATTTAATTGTCTTTTTAAAAATCGTTTGCATATCACGCTATGTCATTCACGAACCCCGAATCCACGTTTATAATAACCAGCAGGTACTGGAAATGGAGGTGGGCGGAAAATCTGATATTATCACTCAGCTACAATCCCTATACATCCACGTT
Organism: Peronia peronii; assembly: GCA_039654565.1. Lineage (NCBI taxonomy): Eukaryota > Metazoa > Mollusca > Gastropoda > Systellommatophora > Onchidiidae > Peronia > Peronia peronii. Next base: position 22,560 of record JBCEWB010281877.1, read on the forward strand.
CCCACTTAATCTGAGACCGTATCCTCCTATCTATCTGTCTGTCCCACAGTTGTCTGATTTTCTTTTCTATCTATCTATCTATCTATCTATCTATCTATCTATCTATCTATCTATCTATCTATCTATCTATCTATCTAT